>JARQOC010000005.1:579761235-579836605 GCA_033576535.1 Allobates femoralis
CATGGTGGTGCAGAGCACAGACGGTCACGTGTTCTTTTCCCGCTCGTTCTTCTCCTCAGTGCGGATAGATGTGGAGGATCCTGGGTGTGTACAATTACTGGGGGTGATGGGGGGAGGGGGTGTGTGGGGGGGGGGGATTTGGGGGGTGGATGATGGTGGGGGAGGGGTGTGGTGGGATTTGGGGGGTGGATGATGGTGGGGGAGGGGTGGTGATAGTGGGGGGGGATTTGGGGGGGTGATGGTGGATGTGGTGGGGGAGGGGTGTGGTGGGATATTTGGGGGGTGGATGATGGTGGGGGAGGGGTGTGGGGGGTGGATGATGGTGGGGGAGGGGTGTGGGGATTTGGGGGGTGGATGATGGTGGGGGAGGGGTGTGGTGGGATTTGGGGGTGGATAATGGTGGGGGAGGGGTGTGGGGGATTTTGGGGAGTGGATGATGGTGGGGGAGGGGTGTGGGGGGATTTGGGGGGTGGATGATGGTGGGGGAGGGGTGTGGGGGGATTTGGGGGGTGGATGATGGTGGGGGAGGGGTGTGGTGGGATTTGGGGGTGGATGATGGTGGTGGGGAGGGGTGTGGTGGGATTTGGGGGGGTGGATGATGGGGGGGAGGGGGTGTGGTGGGACTTGGGGGTGATGATGGTGGGGGAGGGGTGTGGTGGGATTTGGGGGGTGGATGATGGTGGGGGAGGGGTGTGGTGGGATTTGGGGGGTGGATGATGGTGGGGGGAAGGGGTGTGGTGGGATTTGGGGGGGTGGATGATGGTGGGGGAGGGGGTGTGGTGGGATTTGGGGGGGTGGATGATGGTGGGGGAGGGGTGTGGTGGGATTTGGGGGGTGTATGGTGGGAGGTGTGGTGGATTTGGGGGGTGGATGATGGCGGGGGGAGGGGTGTGGTGGGATTTGGGGGGGTGGATGATGGGGGGGGAGGGGTGTGGTGGGACATGGGGGGGTGGATGATGATGGGGGAGGGGTGTGGTGGGATTTGGGGGGTGGATGATGGGGGAGGGGTGTGGTGGGATTTGGGGGGGTGGATGATGGTGGTGGGATTTGGGGGGTGGATGATGGTGGGATTTGGGGGGTGGATGATGGTGGGGGAGGGGTGTGGTGGGATTTGGGGGGGTGGATGATGGCGGGGGGAGGGGTGTGGTGGGACTTGGGGGGTGGATGATGGTGGGGGGAGGGGTGTTGTGTACGATATTGGGAAGATTTACACACACATCCATGCCTCCGGTACGTGTGCATCCGTGCTGACACATGCTGGAGGCACGGACATACGGGGGACACACGTTCCCCTTTGAGCAAGTTCACACTTCCGTGTTTCCGCACGGACCGAGTCTCCGTGTGGAGCACATGCGTGTCCATGTGCTCCACACGGCGACTTATCCGTTTTTCTGCCGAGCCTCAGACCATTTTTTTTGTCCAAACGTCCTGCACACGGATGTTCACACTGTGACATCTGTGTGCACAGACCACGGACAAAACCAAAAAGCCTGCAAATAAAGAATTTTATACTCTCCTCGCTCCAGCGGTGTCTGCTCCTCCTAACCTCGCTCCAGCGGTGTCTGCTCCTCCTCCCCTCGCTCCAGCGGTGTCTGCTCCTCCTCCCCTCGCTCCAGCGGTGTCTGCTCCTCCTCCCCTCGCTCCAGCGGTGTCTGCTCCTCCTCCCCTCGCTCCAGCGGTGTCTGCTCCTCCTCCCCTCGCTCCAGCGGTGTCTGCTCCTCCTCCCCTCGCTCCAGCGGTGTCTGCTCCTCCTCCCCTCGCTCCAGCGGTGTCTGCTCCTCCTCCCCTCGCTCCTGCGGTGTCTGCTCCTCCTCCCCTCGCTCCAGCGGTGTCTGCTCCTCCTCCCCTCGCTCCAGCGGTGTCTGCTCCTCCTCCCCTCGCTCCAGCGGTGTCTGCTCCTCCTCCCCTCGCTCCAGCGGTGTCTGCTCCTCCTCCCCTCGCTCCAGCGGTGTCTGCTCCTCCTCCCCTCGCTCCAGCGGTGTCTGCTCCTCTCTCATCCCTCCAGCGGTGTCTGCTCCTCTCTCATCCCTCCAGCGGTGTCTGCTCCTCTCTCATCCCTCCAGCGGTGTCTGCTCCTCTCTCCTCGCTTCAGCGGTGTCTGCTCCTCCCTCCTCGCTTCAGCGGTGTCTGCTCCTCGCTTCAGCGGTGTCTGCTCCTCGCTTCAGCGGTGTCTGCTCCTCTCTCATCCCTCCAGCGGTGTCTGCTCCTCTCTCATCCCTCCAGCGGTGTCTGCTCCTCTCTCCTCGCTTCAGCGGTGTCTGCTCCTCCCTCCTCGCTTCAGCGGTGTCTGCTCCTCGCTTCAGCGGTGTCTGCTCCTCGCTTCAGCGGTGTCTGCTCCTCGCTCCAGCGGTGTCTGCTCCTCCCTCCTCGCTCCAGCGGTGTCTGCTCCTCCCTCCTCGCTCCAGCGGTGTCTGCTCCTCTCTCCTCGCTCCAGCGCTGTCTGCTCCTCTCTCCTCGCTCCAGCGGTGTCTGCTCCTCGCTCCAGCGGTGTCTGCTCCTCGCTCCAGCGGTGTCTGCCCCTCGCTCCAGAGGTGTCTGCTCCTCCCTCCTCGCTCCAGCGGTGTCTGCTCCTCTCTCCTCGCTCCAGCGGTGTCTGCTCCTCTCTCCTCGCTCCAGCGGTGTCTGCTCCTCTCTTCTCGCTCCAGCGGTGTCTGCTCCTCTCTCCTCGCTCCAGCGGTGTCTGCTCCTCCTTCCTCGCTCCAGCGGTGTCTGCTCCTCCCTCCTCGCTCCAGCGGTGTCTGCTCCTCTCTCCTCGCTCCAGCGGTGTCTGCTCCTTGCTCCAGCGGTGTCTGCTCCTCTCACTTCTGGTGCTGCTCAATAGGGCTCATGAATATTCACTTCACTGAGCCCAAGAGCTGACCGGACAAGAGAGGAGCAGTGGCTCTGGAGGGAGGTAAGTATGCGGGTGACAGGCTGTCCGTGTGCTGTCCACGGATAGCACACGGACTGCACACATTGTGTCACGTCCGGCCCCCTAACGGCCTTGTTTCACACGTCTGTGGTGACACGGATGTGTGAAACTGTCCATATACATACATTCTTTTCAACTGTCCTCCCTTCCCTTGTCATCTTTTCATGTGGCGCACATGCACCTTAGACCCTTTGGCTATTGCAACCCTGTTCAGGGCCCGCCAATGTCCGCACTATCCTTCATTCGAATGTGCGTCTCTACATGCACACCTGACTGTTGTGTACTGTCGGTGCAGTGCACAGCAGGCTGTCTGGCACAGTCATGGCAATGCCAGCCACTGGCCAATCGGAGACCAGCAGCTGATGTCATAAGCAGACATCAGCTGCTGGCCTCTGATTGGCTGGCGGCTGTCATTGTTATAGCTGAGAAGGACTTGCCCCTGGCAGAACTGGTAATACGTATCAGTTGAATGTGCGTCTAAAGGTGCCGTTACACGGTAAGATATATTGTGAACGATATCGTTGAAACGTCACGGGTTTGGAGTCGTTCTAAAGACAGTTAGGACATCGTTGCGTGTAACACCGAGATACGACTACGATAAATCATTTGATCGCTGATCGCAGATTTGAGAGCAAGTTCTCAATTCAGACAATCTTCGATCAGACAACCTGCTGCATCGTTCAGTGTGATAACGATCACGTTTGCGATTTATGGGATTGTGAAACCAATCTTGTACGTGTCTTGGTGTGTTTTCCGTGCCCCGTCTGCGCCGATTGGTGGGCACTACTGCGTTCCGATTGGCTGGCGTTGGTTCATGGTAAAGCCGCCATATTTGATGTTCTGTGCTTTGATCAGTAGACTCATTGACTTGTGTATTCTTTAAACTGTCATTAAACACATTTAAACAAGGAGACTCATTGAAGTCGCCATCCTTTCCTCGGCATTTAGTTCCCCGCGTGTGCACACAAATATAAATTTGTAATAACGAAAGATTTGTGTGTATATTATGTATATGTGTTAAATCCTTAATTGCTCTCTTATAAATGTAGGAGCTAACGTGCACCAAGTGTGTCACAATTTTCTGGCGCTTATGTCGATATTCCAAAATGCACTGCGCCACCCCAGAAGCCGCGCCGTATTAGCACACCCAAGTGATAGGTATGCTAATATGGTGCAGGCTGGCGGCGGCACAAGCTACACATGCCCACCACGCCGCCTGCAAACCCCCTCCAGCCTCCCACCGCACCACTCCCAATGCCGCAGACCCAGCACACCGCCCGCATTACACCCCGCAACTCCCCTCCGCCGCCCACACTGCCCTACATAAGAAGCCCACCCCCTCTCTCCTTCATTGCCCGCACAGCCCTGCACAAGACCCAGTCCTCTTCGCCACGCAGTCCTCTCTGCGCTCTCCTCACCCTCCGGTGCCTGTGTGCGTTGACCGGGGCTGGCAGCTCCATGCTGCAGTCCATCCTGATGGAACCGCCCCCTGCACATCGTGCCCGAACACAGCCCCGGAATGGAAGAGCTGCTCCTGGACTTCTACTAGCTCAGGGAACTGCACAGGTGTGATACCAATGTGATAAGAATGGTGTGTGGATGTGGATAGTAATAGGTATAGAACAGGTAATCATAATTAGAATATAGTGACCACAGGTCTTGTCATTCATTATTCCATATAAATGATCAGTTCTTGGTTGAAATACAAAAAGGGTGACTTCCTCTTTTTCTCATTATGCCGTTATGATGAAACCATGAGCTGAACTGAAATTAAACCACATCCTCAGCCAAGGAAACAGATGGGGTATTGCACAGGAAAGAAGTGAATATCTTGTGGTTGATGGTTACGGATGGATCATGCCATTAGCACGTGATCAAGGATAGTATAAATGGAGCTGGTCACATTCAGTGAGGGGGGGAGGAAAGCCTTTACAGAGTCCAACATGAATGGATGTCTCTGTGAAGCAAGCCGTGGTCCCTTCTCGCTGATCGTGACTTCCCCGATGAAGAAGGTGACGCAGCTACAATACACGGTAAACGTATTGATGCTTATTCGCTATAATTAAGTCTAGGTATAATTGGTATACTTTGTGTTAAGCCTGTATTCAATTGATGACAATTCATGTGCTACTTTGTAAACAAATAAATTTAATCTTGCTATAAAGAATATTATTATTCATGCCTGATTTGTAAGTCAGTGAGCGCTACGTAAGTACGGGCTCTGCCCAGATCCAGGTAAATTTAGCAAGACAACAGAAGAGGAGGCCAGAGTGGAGGCCACAGGAGAGGAAAGAAGGGCTCAGGGAATGGAGGCCAGAGAGGACAGAAGGAGGAGAGGAAAGGGAGGCCAGGGAAGAGAGGATGGGAGGCTGATGGAGCTGCCGAAAGTGAGGAGAGGAAGCCAGGAACGAGATGAGGCAAAGGTTGAGAGGAGGCAAGGGAGGAGCGGTCAGGGAGGACAGGAAATGGAGGTCAGGGAGGAGAACCCTGGGAGGACAGGAAAGGGTGGCCAGAGTGGAGGCCACAGGAGAGGAAAGAGGCTCAGGGAATGGAGGCCAGAGTGGACAGAAGGAGGAGAGCCCAGGAAGGAGAGGAAGAGGCCAGGGAAGAGAGGATGGGAGGCTGATGCAGCTGCCGAAGGAGAGGAGAGGCCTGAGGAGGAGAGAAGAGGCCACAGGAGAGGCTTAGGGAATGGAGGACAGAGAAGACATGAGGAGGAGAGGCCAGGGAGGAAAGGGAGGCCAGTGAGGAGAGGAGGCCAGAGTGGAGGAGGCCAGGGAAGAGAGGATGGGACGCTGAGGGAGCTGACGAAGGTGAGGAGATGCTAGAGGAGGAGAGAATAGGGAGGCCATTGAGGAGGCGACCAGGGAAGAAAGGATGGGACGCTGAGGGAGCTACCGAAGGAGAATAGAGGAAAGGGAGGCCAGGGAGAAGGGGAGGCCACAGGAGAGGCTTAGAGAATGGAGGACAGAAGGAGGAGAGACCAGGGAAGAGAGAAAAGGGAGGCCAGGGATGGGAGGCTAAGGGAGCTGCCGAGGGAGGAGAGGCCAGAGGAATAGGAGGCTGAGGAAAGAGAGGCACCCACTGACCCACCATACAGTGCTAACCTCTGAGCCACCATATACAATGCTAACCTCTGAGCCACCATATGCAGTGCTAACCACTGAGCCACCATATGCAGTGCTAACCACTGAGCCACCATATACAGTGCTAACCACTGAGCCACCATATACAGTGCTAACCACTGAGCCACCATACAGTGCTAACCACTGAGCCGCCGTATACAGTGCTAACCACTGAGCCGCCGTATACAGTGCTAACCACTGAGCCACCATATACAGTGCTAACCACTGAGCCACCATACAGTGCTAACCACTGAGCCACCATATACAGTGCTAACCACTGAGCCACCATATACAGTGCTAACCACTGAGCCACCATATACAGTGCTAACCACTGAGCCACCATATACAGTGCTAACCACTGAGCCACCATATACAGTGCTAACCACTGAGCCACCGTATACAGTGCCAACCACTGAGCCACCGTATACAGTGCCAACCACTGAGCCACCGTATACAGTGCCAACCACTGAGCCACCGTATACAGTGCTAACCACTGAGCCACCGTATACAGTGCTAACCACTGAGCCACCATATACAGTGCCAACCACTGAGCCACCATATACAGTGCCGACCACTGAGCCACCGTATACAGTGCCGACCACTGAGCCACCGTATACAGTGCTAACCACTGAGCCACCGTATACAGTGCTAACCACTGAGCCACCATATACAGTGCTAACCACTGAGCCACCATATACAGTGGTAACCACTGAGCCACCATATACAGTGCTAACCACTGAGCCACCGTGTACAGTGCTAACCACTGAGCCGCCGTATACAGTGCTAACCACTGAGCCACCATATACACCATATAAATCCCACAACAACAGCGTACATTCTGGAGAGAGGACTACTATTCAGCGGCTATTTCTACGGCACATGTGCATTTCACCGCACTTTCGATGCAATAGCATCCGGCCTATTTCTAGTATATCAATAAATAAACACATATGGAAACCTTCAGAACCCTCATTGGTCATGTATGTCTGCCACATTGGTACCAAAAAGTATGTCAACATATATGATTTAAAATCAGAGATGCAAAGTACATACACACATTTTTACACATAACCAAGCATATGCAGTTACATTTACACATACATATGTATGTGTATGCACATGTACACATTGGGGTCCTGATACACACACATGCATACATAGTCGCAGATGCAATTATATCTGAGGCATCATCGTTATAACAATGGCAATACGTCAAAATAGGTCGTAAGTGATTAGGGACACAGCCAGGCAACCATGGGACACGCACGAGCTTTCCCGTCTGACATATTGTGTAAAGAGAGGGGAGAAGCACCACTAGGTTATAGCAAAGAATACAGATATCGGGTGTTCACCATGCCTTGTAAGGGCAATATGTATCACAAGAAGAAGACATGGCATATAAAGGAGCACACCTCTTAAAGGGTATATACAAAATTAATATTTATTCAACACATATGCAGGCAAACAACCAATTAAAACCTACAAATTGTACAGGTTAAGGGGCCCACCACATACAAAGTTATAAACATTGGTATACACTTTATCGGAGGCATTCACTTCAAGAGAACAATTCAGACATGAGTATGTGGTGTAGCACCACAATACATCCCAAGATATGAGAATTAGGTTAATGTTAGCATATTGTGAGGTAGCAACCGGGGAACCCGCTTGCAAAACGACAAGAACACGTGTTTATAAGGTTAACCAATGTCTACCCGTTTATTTTCACATATTAATCACATAACCCGGGTAGCATGTTTGACACATATCACATTGATTAACAACACTTTACATAAATACACCATACATTTACATTTAACACTTATATTGCACATAACGTTTTATAGTAACCCGGGACCTGTAACCATCTCTGTCCCCATTGGAGCTCTACTAACAGCTCCCATGGTGGCTACGGCCTCCGGCCTACTTACACTATACATAAGTTACAGTACGATGATGACCCTTCCGGGTTCATAACAGGGATTGGCAAACCCTAGTAACCCGTGGGGCTGCAGCCTCCGGCCTAACCACGCGTTACCCAGTACGGGAGCCCTTCTAACCCCTGCTTCTGACCTTCGTTACATACGCCTCAACGGGCCCTGTGGGTCCCAATGGCGGTACCTGCCGCCTGGCTTTAGTCACCCCAGCATGATGATATACATTCACCCCTAGTCAGGAATCCTGCCTGACCGGGTCCTTACATACCGTATGTGATCCATCATTCAAACGTCCATGGATCACACACCTGCTCACAGCCCACATCCATGGACTGTGGCCCCTCCATGGCCCATTACAGGGACTGGCAAACCATAGTGCACGGGAACCTCTACATCCGTTACCTACTAGGAGCCCTATTACCCCTGTCTCTGGCACCACAGGCACACTCACCCCATTAGAGGTCGTGGTTGAGGGACGGGTACCCTCTGCAAGCAGCAGGGCAAGCCTCCCTCTCGTCCCAAGGACGGAACGCCTCCAACATCATCCATACCAGCTGGGTCACTGTCTCTCCACATGATTATACATGGGTCTTACATCGGTCATCATCTCTCATTCAGGGCCATTACTTACGCCCTCATACACATAGTTCATCGGGTCCCTTAACTGAGTACTCTGACTCGGACCCAAAGGCGGTCTATGCCCGCCTGGCACACTACATACAATTGCCTCCACGGGCTACATACATTCCGGTTCATCAGGACCTTTAACGGACTCCACTGAGTCGGTCCCAAGGGCGGTCTATACTCGCCTAACCTGATTTACGCACACCAGGTGCACAGTTCACACTATCGCTCGGGAACTGCTTTCTTACCGGGCACGGATCCGGGTCTCGCTACCTGGGTCACAGGTTCCACCAGGCATCCCCACAGGCTCCTTTCCCGGGCGTGTTTCACCCCACGCCCGGTCTAGCGTCCACGGGTCAACCATGGCTTCCCCCTCTAGGTGCGGACACGACCACGGACCTCGGCACCGGCATGGAGCTAGCATGCTCCCATCATGTCATGCACACAGAGCCTTGGACTGCTCTGCACTCAGGCTGGTCTCAGCTTCCATCTGAATCATTCTCAGCTTCCAGGATCAATCTCAGCCTCCAGAATGAATGAATCTCTCTCAATCACTCAGGTGGCCGGCTCTTATCGTGCCAGCCACTCCCACATGGACACACCCCCTCAGCTGCTAATCATCAGCTTCCACACAGCTCAGGTTAACCCCCTGTGTTCCGGGTTGTCAGCACTCACTCATCACATCCTATTCCTCATGGACTCCTCGATCTCCTCTCACTCTCACTGCCGCTCATTAGGCTCTTGCAACCTCATTGTGTTCAGGTTGGTTCACACAGTATTATCATCACAGGAAAACCGGCCAGTGTGCACAGGATCATCCTCTGATCCTACATGTGATGTACCCCGGCCATGCGGATCATGCCGGCGGTGCCTCACAATATACATAGATGGGAGGCTGTATTTAGACACAGTTGTTAACATGCCGTTTAAATTATACAATTATATAGGTGTACCAGAAAAATCCAAATGTGTGTGTACCAAAATATAAAGGCATATGTAGCCTGGTGATGGATTATATTATAGTGGTATCCCTATATGACAATCTATAGCACAAACATATGGTTAATGTGCAAAAACACAGCAGATGTATATGACTAAAAAAACATTTAGCATAGAAAAACCCTGAGATAAGTTTATGGTGTAAAGTGTGTATTGTCCTAACGCAATACCCAATTATTGATTAATGTGGCCGGACCCCCACAGAGCCCAACGCTTGACGCTGCTAGGCAGGCAGGTTCGTCAGGGGTGGCTGCTTGTGTTGCAGGTCGTGAGTATAAATGAGAGTTACAGCGTTCATTACCGCGATTCAACTGGCGGTGGGCGTGAACCGGAAACGCGTCAGTCACGTGACCATGTTCCTATGGTACCATATACACAGTGGGAAAACCGGAAGTGCGTCATGGTCACATGACGCGGTAATTGGGTAACCAGATAAACAAATCAACACACTCCCGGAGATTCGGGAATGCAGATAGAATAGGTCAGAGATGGCAGAAAGTCACAATACATTACGTTACCGCTGTAGATGAGATAAAGCAGAGGTACTGGCGTGTAATAGTTACCGTAACCAGGTGAAAAGAGTAACGTGTATCTAATTACATTAACATTGCACCAGAATATTCTTACCTATGCCAATTGGGGGGGGGTTATTGTATTATAAACAGAGATATACATGTTCAGTACAAGATACAGTAAGAGCTGTTGTTGGGAGGTGCCAAGGCACGAGGCACAAAGCCCATTTCAGCCCAAATTGTCACAACACAAAGATGTGGTAGTGTAGTAGATCCAGGGAATAGAGAGCTGTAATGAGGGGTTAACCTAGAGAAAAAGACACAAATGTATGCACATCCCTCTAAATTCCCTTCAACATGTGTATCAAGACTGTCCCAAACCAAAGGGATAACACACTGCGTACTGCAGCTGAAAAAAAACGCATCTATAGGTTGTTTATGGGAAGTGCACTACCATAAGGCACAATGCCCATTATGCAGTATAAGTGACGCAGGTATATGTCTCGGCAGCCAGTTATATGTTAGATATATCCAATAGTTGCCGTTGTTTGGAGGTACCATAACATAAGGCACAAAACCCATATGAGCCCGAAATATCACAACTCAAAATAGTATGGATGTGTAGGGGAACCCAGAGAATAGAAGACTCTAGTAAAGGGAACCCAGAGAATAGAAGACTCTAGTAAAAGGTTGCAAGAGAGGCAATGAACACCAAAATGTGCACATCAAAGCAACCAAGGGACACCATACTGAATGTTATGTCTGGACAGAATGTGATACAAGTTGTTTATGGGAAGTGCACTATGATAAGGCACAATTCCCATTGTTTAATATAAAATATATACAACGCAGGCATGTTCCTTGGCGACCTATTGTAAGCTAGTAAATGTATAGCAGTTGCCGTATTAACTACTGTAGGTAATCATCCCGGATGGAAATCATAATGTGGCATACAATAAGAGTGTCACTGTCACAAGTTATTGGAACCTAAAGTAAGTCTCTGGGCTCTGTATACGGCACCTAGCATTCTCTTCCATAGTGTATATGAATTAAAATGTATGCACTGAACACGTATAGATGGAAATAACTGGAAAAAGAGTCAAGGCTATATAAAAACCATTGGGTTTTTACTGGAAAACCCCAAAGCTGCGATTTATGAAGAAAAGATAAGTGTTCTCCAGCCTCTTGTTAACATCTTGTAGCAACATCAGTTTTTAGATAGAACCCCCCGACTTTTTGGCATAGGTGCAAAGGAATAGATGGTAGAATGAAAATGCAAAAATATAATCCCCCCTTAAAGATTCCATTTAGGGTGGAGATTTGCCCTGGGACATCTATCCAATTACAATTTCCCAGAGTCTATTAGTGGTTCTGTACATGGTGTAGCCCAACTCATCATCAAATCCACATACCGTATATAGAGAGATTCGTCCAGGAAGGCCCATGACAAGAGGACATCTGTGTGATCTCTTTTTGGTCATCCAATATTATTCTCCAAAGAGCAGTAGTTCGATTCTTCCCAGGGTGACTGTAGGTTATCTTCATCCCAGAAATCCTGTAAATAGAAATTCCTCGTTTAGTCCAGTCGGGGACATGGAGTTGAGATGGTAAATCCACTTAGTTTCCAATTTAAGCAGCAATTTCTCCCATCGCCTTCCACGACAGCATTGGAGGATGTCGTCCACGCCCTATTGGGGGACAGGAACACAGAGAGGTTAAAAGCCCCCCCCTTCCTCCGCACTCCAGTGTCTTCCTGTCCCCCTTGGGGCATGGAGAGGTTCCAGTGCTGTCAGGCCGGCAGGGGCAGCATTGGTTAGACTTACGGCCGGGCCAGAGATGGTCGTCGGGGGCGTCCTCCTCCTCCTTCTCAGGGCTCCCATTTGGGACCTGGCGGCCTTCCTGCGTCCTCCGGGGCACAGCAGGCCGGTTTAGGAACGCCGAAGGCCTGTCTCAGCTCTCCGGCGTCTCCCTCCAGCTGCGGTCCCGGGAGCGCGCGCCGAGAGTGCCGCGACGTCACTTCCGGTTTCGGGTGACGTCACTTCCGGTTTTCGGCCGGCGGCTCCTGTGCGCGCGGCGGCGGCTTGGGCGCGGCTCCAGGGGCCCGGCAGGCCTATCGCACGCGTCTGCCTGCGGCCAGTGACCGGGAGGAGGGAGGGAACAGCTGTTCCTCGTTGGGGGCACGGTGCTTAGAGATAAGTACCCGCCGGAAGACTACACCCAGGTAAGGAGATCCCTGAAGATGGAGGGTGGTAGATCTTCCTCCTCTGCCTCTGCAGAGCCCAGCGTTCCCCCAGCTCCTGTAAGTGTATTGGGGGTGGTCACTGCGGTCAGGGGCGTAGATCCCTTCACTCTCTCTGGGTCCCCTTCTCCCCCTTTTTCTTTAGGGAGACAAGGGCCCCCCTGTTAAAAGCAGCAAAACCCCATCCAGAAAATGTGGCATCTGCGGCATGAAACTTCCTTCTTCCTGCAAAAAGAAGTTATGTCAGCCATGTACTGACGGTGTGGTCAGGGAAGAATCCCCGTCCCTGCTTGAGGAACTCCGGTCCATGGTTAGACACGAAGTTCAAGCGGTTAGACAGGAGGTACAGGCTTCTATCTCAGCCTTGCCGGTTTTTGCTGCAGCATCCGGGCCTTCCCCTCCAAAAAAGAGGAAGCTCCAGGACTGTGATTCAATGGCTTTCATGGAGGCTGTCCAGAGCTCTGCGTCTGAGGACGGCGAGGATGTTGCCTCTGTTGCCTCTGCACAGGCACGAGATTCTGGACACTACTATTTTTCCTCTGAGTCCATGGGGGAATTGCTGGACGCTGTCCGTAGCACCATGGGAGTTGAAGAGGTGGAACCCCCTTGTTCAGTGCAGGACGCCATGTTCTGTGGCTTGAGGGCTAAGCGGCAATCGGGCTTCCCTGTCCATGAGGTCATCCGGGAACTCATCCTCCGGGAATGGGAGTTGCCAGAAAATAGGCTGATCACCCCTTCCGAGTTGAAACGGCGGTTTCCCTTGGAGGGTGCTGACTTTGTCGGGGATGTTCCGAAGGTGGACATCCAGGTAGCCAGGGTGGCGAAAAAGACCGCCTTACCATTTGAAGATTCCTCCCAGTTGAAGGACCCCTCGATCGTAAGATGGAGAGTGTTCTCAAAAAATCCTGGGAGGCGGCCGCTATGTCTTTGAAGGTGAACATCTCATCGACATGTGTGGCCAGATCTCTCTTTAAGTGGATCTCCCAGCTGGAAGATCACATCCTGCAGGGTACTTCCAGGGAGGAGCTTTTGGATTCCGTTCCACTTCTAAGACGTGCGACAGGCTTCCTGGCTGATGCCTCGGCAGAGTCAGTCCGCATTGGCGCCAGGAGCGCAGTGTTGTCCAACACGGCTCGCAGAGCGGTGTGGCTTAAGATGTGGAATGGGGATGTCACGTCGAAACTTAAGCTGTGTGGCATCCCTTTTCAGGGGTCTTATGTCTTTGGTCAGGCACTGGATGACATCTTGGAAAAGGTGTCAGACCGAAAAAAGTGTCTCCCGGAACAGAAGCCCTTTCGGAAGCAGTCCTTTCGGGCCGAGCGTATCCAGCCCTCCCAGTATAGGGGGAAGGGTAAGTCCGGTCGCTGGGCCTACCAGAAAGGTGACAAGAACCGTAATATCTTGCTCCCCCAGCACCGAAGTCAGGGGGCGGGGGGCCAGCCGGGCTCTAAGCAGTGACGCTGGGCCCATTGCGGGGCGGCTCTTGAGGTTTCTCCCTCAGTGGGAAGCAATCTCCTCATGCCCTTGGATCCTCTCGACCATTCGGGAGGGTCTACGGTTGGAATTCGTACGTCAGCCCCCTCCATGTCTGCGGATCACTCCCCTTCCTCTAGGAGACTCTCGCACACTGTTTTTGTCAGGTCTGCAAGACCTGTTAGGTTCCGGCGTAGTGTCTCCGGTCCCTCCGGGAGAAGTGGGTCAGGGGCACTACTCCAGGTTGTTTGTGGTACGAAAGCCCTCCGGGGCGCCACGTATCATCTTCAATCTGCAACTTCTCAATCGTCATGTTCTTTACAGGCGATTCAAGATGGAATCCGTCCGCTCGGCAATTCCCCTGATCGGTCAGGATTACATGATGGCCACCATCGACCTCCAGGACGCGTACTATCACGTCCCCATTCACCTGTCTCACAAACGCTTTTTGCGCTTCGTGATCTCCGGGGCAGGCGGGACGGTCCATTATCAATTCAATGTACTGCCGTTCGGGATCTCATCAGCCCCCAGGGTTTTCACCAAACTCATGGGGGAGGTGATGGCATTCATCCAGTCCCAGGGCTTATGCGTGGTTCCCTATCTAGACGACATGCTGGTTGTAGCGCCTTCGGCGGAGGTCCTGCGCTCCCAGGTCTCCAGGACTTTGGAGATTCTTCGGGGTCTAGTGTGGGTGCCGAATCTTCGAAAGTCGGAACTGGTTCCGGCGACCCGCCGTCAATTTTTGGGGGTCTTGCTGGACTCCTCCGAACAGACCTCGTTCCTTCCTGTCGCACACCGGCTTCTGCTCCACGACAAACTGACCCGCTTCCGGGCTCGGGTGTGTCCCACCTTGCGGGAGGCGATGTCCCTGTTGGGGTCCATGACGGCCTGCATTCCATCAGTGGCTTGGGCTCAGGCTCATTCCCGTTTGCTTCAGGAACACATTCTGTGCTCCTGGGACAGGCACCAGGATTCCCTGAACACTCAGGTCCAGACCCCAGGGCGGGTGGTGGCCTCCCTTTCCTGGTGGATGAATCCCGGGAACCTCCGGACGGGGATGGCCTGGCTGCAGGCTCCAGTGACCACCGTGACTACAGATGCCAGCAGATCCGGTTGGGGAGCGATGGTGGATCGCGTACCGTTCCAGGGGGTTTGGAGTCGCTCGATCAGTCGTCAATCGTCAAACTTCCGGGAACTTCTAGCGGTGAAGACGCTTCATGCTGCAGTTCACGTCCTACGTGGGCGTCACGTGAAGGTTCTGTCGGACAATGTGACTACGGTTGCCTTCTTGCGCCACCAAGGTGGTACTCGGGGCATCCACTTGCAGGTGCTCGCAAGACGAATATTTTCCTGGGCGGAACGCCATCTTCTCTCCTTGTCAGCCGTTCATCTGAGGGGAGCGGACAATGTACAGGCAGATTTCTTGAGCCGCACGGAGGTCCACCCTGGCGAATGGAGCCTCCATCCGGACGTGTTTCGCTCTCTCACGGACAGGTGGGGAGTCCCTTCAATCGACCTGTTTGCATCGGGAGCCAATGCCAAGGTGCCGACGTATTTTTCCCCGAGTCGCTCGGACCATCCTCTGGGGCTGGACGCCTTCGCCCATCGCTGGGACTTCCGGTTGGTGTATGCGTTTCCTCCGATCCCGCTGCTCCCCAAGACGTTGCAGAAGATTCGGGCGGAGGGGGTGACGGCTATCCTGGTGGCTCCCCTGTGGCCCAAAAGGACATGGTACGGCGCTATCCACGACCTATGCCTGGAGGGTCCGATTCGGTTGCCCCACAACCTCGACCTGCTATCCCAGGGTCCTCTGTTTCACTCGGACCCGCAGTGGCTCAATCTGGCGGCCTGGCTGTTGAGGCCGAGATCCTGATGGCCAAGGGCCTCTCCCAAGCTGTAATCCGCACGCTTCAGCAGAGCAGGAAGCCCGTGACGAACGCCATTTACGGGAAGGTTTGGAAACGCTTTCTGTCCTGGTGTGCTCCTTCCATTCCGGATATCCATCATCCTGATGTGGCTCTCATTTTGGATTTTTTGCAGCGAGGCTTGGATTTGGGCCTTCAGCCGAGCACCCTTAAGGTCCAGGTTTCAGCTCTCGGTGCCGTGTTTGATCAGGATCTTGCTGGCCATCGATGGATCAAACGATTTTTTTACCTCTGCTTGTAGACTGCGTCCCAGGCTTCGGCCTTCCGTCCCTACTTGGGATTTGAACGTTGTTCTTCATGGGCTTTCTTGGGATCCCTTTGAGCCCTTGTCTGCTGCTTCCCTTCCATCTCTCTCTCACAAGACGGCGTTTTTGGTAGCCATTACTTCGGCCAGGCGAGTTGGGGAACTGCAGGCGCTCTCGGTCCAGGCGCCTTACCTCGTGGTGTCCGATGATCGCATTACGCTTCAGTTGGATCCGTCCTTCCTTCCTAAAGTTGTGTCGGATTTTCATCGGTCCCAGGAAGTGGTGCTCCCGTCCTTTTGTCATTCTCCTGCTAATGCAGCTGAGGCCGTGTTTCACACCTTGGATGTCCGTCGGACCGTCCTCCACTATCTCCAAGTGACTGATTCCTGGAGATTAGATCAGAACCTGTTTGTTCAGCATTTTGGGAAAAACAAAGGGAAGAAGGCTTCCAAGGCTACCATCGCTTCCTGGATCAAGAAGGCGATCTGTTCGACCTACGTCGCTCAAGACCTTGCTCCTCCGGTGGGGTTGAAGGCTCATTCCACTCGGGCTGCTGCTACATCCTGGGCGGAGCGGGCTGGAGCTTCATCTGAGCAGATATGCAGAGCGGCTACGTGGTCGTCCCTCCACACCTTTTCTCGCCACTATAGGTTAGATCTGTCCTCTAGTCGGGATCTGTCCTTTGGTAGGAAAGTCCTACAGGCAATTGCCCCACCCTGAGGAGTATCGGTGGTATTCCTCCAATGCTGTCGTGGAAGGCGATGGGAGAAAACTGAATTAGTCCTTACCGGTAATTCCTTTTCTTGGAGCCTTCCACGACAGCATCAGTTCCCCCCCTTTTTGTCGATTTTTGGATTCAGGTGTATCAGGTAATCCATGTCTTCAGGTGATCTTTGTAATACACTGGAGTGCGGAGGAAGGGGAGGGGCTTTTAACCTCTCTGTGTTCCTGTCCTCCAATAGGGCGTGGACGACATCCTCCAATGCTGTCGTGGAAGGCTCCAAGAAAAGGAATTACCGGTAAGGACTAATTCAGTTTTCTTTACATCCCCACTCGTCTGACCTATTGTGACCGCAGCACCATCTCCGAAAAGGCTAACCACTGCGTGTGCTGGTGCCTCCTTTGCGGACGCTGAAGCATCCTGGGCGTAACCAACGTGCGGTGTGACGTAATGACGTTTAGTACGCTCCGCCCTGTGTTCATGCTGCCTACTTTGCCCCAGTATAAAGATGGCTGCCCAGCATCGCTCAGCACCATGGGGAGATGCGGAGCTCATGCTCCTCATCAACATGTGTGACCGGCAAGACTACTGGTGCAATTTGCACCATGAGCACCCAGTACTGCACAAGCAGGCAGTGCTCATGAAAATTGAGAGGTCACTTATGAGAAGGCTTGGGGTTGAGCAGAGCTCTGTGCAGATCCGCAAGAAAATTGTGGACCTGAAATATAAGTCCAGGGACCGCCTTGCCATAATACGGGCCCGGATACAGAGAATGCATGGTGAGTATTTACAAACCCCGTAGCTTTTACAGCCGGCCATGAGCATCCTACTGATGTTAGGCCTTCCATCAGTGCCTGAACTCCTGGCCTCACATGAGAGGGCAATGCAGGAGCTTCTGCGCCACGGGGAGCTGCTGAGGAGGCTGGCTGAAGGCCAGAATTACCCATGCCCGTTGGCCCTAGGCAGAGCTGCTCTGCAGCCTGTGTTTTGTGTGTTTCTCTGTCTGTTTGTGTTTTAGTTATTGGGTAAATCCCCTGGGTTTTACCTTGAACACACATGTACGCAGGAATACTACACTTACCAAACAAACACTCTTCACAAGCACAGTTGGAAATATAACAATTACACCTCACCATGTGCTAATGGACAACTGGCCTGATGGTGGCCTTGACCTGGGCAATGTGCCTTCAACCACCTTAGTAGGCTACATGAAGAGTATGGCACATAAATACATAAACCTGTATTAAATGTTATAAACACAATTAAAGTTAACAAAAATAAACAGATGCTGTTTAATAAAGAAAATCAACAAAATTGTGCTCCCAAAAACTACAAGTTGTGGTAGCGTGTCTCGTCAGTGGGATAGTCATCTGCAGGAGCTGACGGGGCTTCCGGCCCCATGTTCCCATAGGAATATGGTGTCGGCCTGTGCGTAAGGAAGGATGGTATGGAGTCCCTAAGCATATCAGGAGCTTGTCCAGACACAAACAGGTGGCCTTGAAGGCTGGGAGAGTGATGGCTGCTCCAGGGGCTCAGCGAGGATCGATCTTGTAGTGCCTCTCCCAGCTAGGTCGGCATCCAGGGCTAGGTGGATGACCCTCTCCACGTTTGTTGTTGTTGATCCATCTGGGCCAGCCGCTCGTTTACCACGTGAGCAAACAAACAGAGTTGCTGGTTCTCCTGCTGGAACAGCACCCTATTAGCCCAAGCCCCCACCTCGGTGGTTGGGGGCTGGTGGAATCATCACCTCCAAGACTGGAATCTAGACACAGGATGCTGCCCAGAACTACTAGCCTCACGTGGCTCCCCCCTCCCCGTGATGTTGTTGGGGGAGGATCAACGAGGGCTACTGATGGTCCGGTGGAGCTGGGTCCTACAAAGAGGAAAAAAAAAGGTTCAGTTGTAATGGCCAAGCAACATTTCTGCAACAACTATATTTACACAGAGTTGAAGTAGGATGTGCTAGGTAATGCACCTGGCATAACTACTTGGGGTAAGATGGGGACATATGTGAGGTTGTACAGTATGTCTGCGAGTACAACAACGTTTTGTGCTATTTAAGCAAGTTAATGGTAGAGCCTTGTAATAAACTAATTGGACTACAGTATGTCAGCAATCACATTGACATTATGGTTACATTATGTGGGCCTGCACATTAATATGTCACTACAACTCGAAATACGTTAAGTTACTCCATCCAACTATGGCTAACCCAACCAAGATTACTACGGTACTTACATCCACCAACGAAGCAGTCGGTTCCGGAGTGGCGGGAGGCCTTTGTGAAAGGTCCCTGATGACGGCCATGGGACAAGGGGTCTCCTGGTTCAAACTTAACAGGAGGAGGTCATACCGTAGTACCAGAGTGTGGGCACATAGACCTCCAACCCAGCGCCGGGAATTGTTCACCTTGGCATGTACTTTCTTGAAGACTGCCCGCAGGGACTGGATCTTTCATTTCACAAAGGCCTCGTCGCATCTGTCAGCTGCATGGTGTTACTAACAGACTGCAACCAGTTCATGCGCCACTCTCTTCACCTCTCTATTCTTATAGTAGGGTGGCTTGCTTCACCACAGACATTCGTTAGCCCTGTACGTCTCTATGAAGGCCTAAATAAACTCCTGGAATGAGGTTATCTGAAGTACAACAAAATACACAGTGAGGGATACACACTGTACATGTATGTATGAGTTGGTCCCTGAAGAGAATTAATGCTCATGTTGTGGCCTGTGCCACCCACCATTGAGTAGCACACCTATATGTGAAGGTGTAAGCAGATCAAAGTCAAGTTTGAAGCCATATTTGGACACTGAGAACTAAACATGACATATGGGATAATGGGTAAAGAAGGGATTAAAACAACCCATGAGAAGGTTATTTGGGCTCACATGCAATGGCCAGTGCATCAGCTTGGAGACAGATGTTCAAGTTTGTCACGTAAAACAGTATTGTCTTTGACATTTAGTATCTGGCAAATTGCCATTAGTTTCCCACAATCATTTTGGTACAGTAAGACCATATATAATGTTTACTGTGCCGGGGAACACTATGTAATACACACCATGCAGTGGATGCACATGGCTAGTCCGAGAAAAAAAAACACCATTGTGCCTTTCCATATCAAGTGATCCAAATATGAATATTTTTTTTTTACCTGATGTCTTTAGATTTTTTTTATGTTTTCTTTCTATATGAAGTACAACTATAGTTAATTACAAATAAAAAGTTTGTGAGGGAATTGAGTTGATAGGCTGTCTAAAAATGTGTTTTTAAGTCACGCTTAAAATCATGGGGGCTAGAAATTGTTTGCAATGTTTGGGGCAGTGCATTCCAGAGCACAGGCACAGCACGAGAGAAGTCTTGGAGACAGGAGTGTGAGCTTTGGATTATGGGTGAAATTAGTCAAGATAAGTTGCAGAACGGAGGGCAGGGGTAAGTGATAGCAGAGATGTGGGATGAAATATAGGCGGGTGCAGGACTGTGGAAGGCTTTGTGGGTGAGAGAGATAAGTTTGTATTGTATCCTGTAGCTGATGGGCAACCAGTGTAACATCTGGCATAAGGGAGAAGCATCGCTGAAGCAACTGGATAGAAAAATGGCCCTGGCTGCTCCGTTAAGGATGGACTGGAAAGGAGAAAGTTTGGTTGGAGGGAGACCAATCAGTAAAGAGTTGCAGTAATCCAAACGAGAATGAATAAGAGCAACAGTAAGTGTTTTTGTACTTTCAAGGGTGAGAAATGGTCGAATTCTAGAGATGTTTTTTAGGTGCAAGTAACTTGAGCGAATAATTGATTGGATATAGGGGTTAAAGGATAGCTCAGCGTCAAATATGATCCCAAGGCAGTGAGCCTGCTGTTTGGGAGTTATGGCTGACCCATCAAAGATAATTGATATGTCGGGGGTCGGATGGCCAGTACAGTGTGGAAAGATGAGAAATTCAATTTTGGGTAGATTCAGTTTCAGAAAGAGGGAGGACATGATGTGAGAGACAGCAGACAGACAGCTCTTGGTATTTTGTATTAATGTGGGTGTGATATAGTGGCATTAAGTGAATAATTGGGTGTCATCAATGTAGAGATGATACTAAAAGCCGAAACTACTGATGATTTGACAGATAGAAGCAGTGTATAGTGAGAAGAGAAGGAAGCCCCAGACTGAACCCTGAAGAACCCAGACAGTGAGAGGAAGAGGAGCCCGCAAAAGAAACAGTGAAGGAGCCGTCAAGAGGTAGCAGGAGAGCAGCAGTGTACTGGAGGTTGAATGAATGGAGCTTGTAAGGAGGAGCTGATGATCCACGGTGTCGAAGGCAGCAGAGAGATCTAGAAGGATCAGGAGGGAGTAGTGGCCATTGGATTTAGCTGTTGGTAAGTCACTGTGGACTTTGATGAGGGCAGTTTCAGTGGAGTGTAAAGAGCAGATTCCAGATTGTAAAGGATCGTGGAGACTGTGATCAGAGAGATTTCAGATCAGACAGGAGTGGACCAAGCGTTCCAGGAGTTTAGAGATAAAGGGAAGATTAGAGACAGGTCTGTAGTTAGCAGCACAGCTCTGGTCGAGGGATTTTTTTTTGAGTAGTGGAGTTATGATGGAGTGTTTAAATGAAAAGGGAAAGATACTGGATGAAAGAAAGAGGTTAAATATTTGTTAGACAGGTAGGGAGAGGGACTGAAGGTGTTAAGTAATGGGGTCACTAGAGCAGGTTGTAGACTTGGAAGATGCAAGGAGTCGGGTATCTTCGATAGCTGGCTCTAAAATGGAAAATGAGCTTGAGGTGTTGGGAGTGAGGGGAATCCAGGCTGTGAGGGGATCGTGCAGAAATATCCTGGTGGATGTGGTTGATTTTTTTGTAAGACAAAAGTGACTGCAATCCAAAGAAATTCAAGCACAAATGATAAACAAAATAATTGAGATTTATCAGTTTGGAAAAGTTATAAAGCCATTTCTAAAGCTTTGTGACTCCAGTGAATTATAGTGAGAGCCATTATCCACCAATGATGAAAACATGGATCAGTGGTTGTACCTTCTCAGGAATGGCCGGCCGCCGACTAAAATTACCCCAAAAGTGCAGCAACGACTCACCCAAGAGATCACAAAAGACCCCACAACAACATCCAAACAACTGCAGGCCTCACTTTCCTCAGTTAATGTCAATGTTCATGACTCCACCATAAGATGAAAACTGGGCTAAAATGGCCGCATGGCAGAGCTCCAACACAAAAACCACTACCTAGTAAAAAGAATGTAAAGACTCATCTCAGTTTTGCCAGAAAACATCTTGGACTGATGAGACAAAACTTGACCATTTTGGAAGGTGAATGTCCCATTATATGTGGAGTAGAGGTAACAGCATTTCAGAAAAGGAACATCATACCAACAGTAAAGTATGGTGGTGGTACTGTGATGGTCTGGGGCTGTTTTGCTGCTTTAGAGCTTGGAAGACTTACTGTAGTAAATGGAACCATGACTTTTTGCTGTTTACCCAAAAAATCCTGAATGGAAATGTCTGGTGAATTTGTGACCTCAAGCTGATGCACACTTGGGTTATGCGACAGGACAATGATCCAAACACATCAGCAAGTCACCTTTGAATGGCTTAAGAAAAACAAAACTAAGACTTTGGAGTGGTCTAAGCAAAGTACGGACCTTAATCCAATTGAGATGCTGTAGACGGACCTTAAAAAGGTGGTTCATGTTCAGAAACCCTCCAATGTGGCTGAATTACAACAATTCAGCAAAGATGAATGGGCCAAAATTCCTCCAGAGCGTTGTAAAAGACTCATTGCCAGTTATCACAAATGGTTGATTGCAATTCTTGCTGCTAAGGGCACAACCAGTTATTAGGTTAAGGGGGCAATCGCTTTTACACACAGGGCCCTGTAGGTTTGGATTTCTTTTTCCCCATAATAATAAAGATCTTCATTTATAAGCTGCATTTTGTGTTTCTTAATATTTAAAATTGTTTGGTGATCTGAAACAGTTAAGTGTGACAAACAGTGAAAAGAATAAGAAACCAGGAAGGGGGTGAACACTTTCACACCACAGTATATACACTGCACAATACCGTTCTCCTGTGCTGTATATTGGGTGTAATTATCAGTATCTGCTTTTATTCAGTATTTGGTTATAGGGGTGTGGTCTTTATGGGGTGTGGTAAAATGTCCGTAAATATGTTCGAATACATATTAGACTTTCCATGAATTTCTGTACAGTTGTTCAGAAAAAAAACAGAATAACGAGTTGGTGGCCGTAACTCTTACACATGTGCAAAGTAAAATGACGCCCCCCAGTGGATGCACTAAAAAAAATACAATTCAATTCAACACTGATCAAAACAACATTTTATGTAATATTTGTTTAATACAAAAACCTGGCTGCTTCTTTCAAGGGCCGGCTTCACACCACGTTTTTTTGGCTGTCAGGCTGTTCTCGGTGCTTTGCAGGAGGCACCGGACACAGCCCGACAGCTCCGGACAAACAGAACAGGAGGGTTAATATGCCCTCCGGTCCTGTTTGCAACCGGATTCGGCAGAGCGCAGCTGCAGGAGCTGTCCCTGCTGAAATGACAGAATCACGGTTCCGAAATGTTATCAGGGGACAGCTCCAGGTGCTGAAGTTCAGCGCAGCCGCCGCTGAGCTTCAGCACCCGCCATCTGGGAACCTGGCAGATTTTCTGTCGGGTCAGGCGCCCCATAGACTCCCATGTTATAGGGCACCAGATCGCGCTGGATCTGGGAGAATCTGGCAGGATCTGGTTTGGTTTAATTTTTTGCCTTGGACACAAAAATGCTGCATGCTCCGATTTTGTGTCCAGGGCAAAAAAGAATGGAGGCTGATACTGCTGGACAGGGACAAAACCTGATGGCAAATCACTGTCATCCGGCACCATAGGGCTACATTGTGTCAAAATTGGGTCCGGGGCTGCCAGGTTCACATCGGACAGCCCCGAACCTGATCACACGGTGGTGTGAAGCTGGCCTAAGAGCAAGAGTAAGACTGCAGGAAGGTGAATGGACCATAGACACCTAAGGTCTCACAACATCATGTACTTTTGTTACAATCTGACAATAAAAAGGCTTCACTGTGTAAATATTCTTGCATTTGAAAAGAGCCGATATCCGAATAAAACATTTATCAAATTCTGAACGTGAAAATAGATTCTCTCCTGTGTGAATTCTCTCATGTGCTAGATGATTTGATTTAATTGAAGAGCATTTCTGACATCATGGACATGAATATGGCTTCTCTCCTGTGTGAATTCTCTCATGTCTAACAAGATGTGATTTCTGAGTAAAACATTTCCCACATTCAGCACATAAATATGGCTTCTCTCCTGTGTGAATTCTCTCATGTACAAGAAGATCTGATTTCTGAGTAAAGCCTTTCCTACATTCTGAACATGAATGTGGCTTCACTCCCGTGTGAATTCTCTCATGTACAACAAGACTAACTTTCTGTGTAAAACATTTCTGACATTCTGCACATGAATATGGTTTTTCTCCTGTGTGAATTTTCTCATGAATAATAAGATGCGATTTCTGAGCAAAACATTTCCCACATTCTGAACATAAATATGGCTTCTCTCCTGTGTGAATTCTCTCATGAATAATAAGATGCGATTTCTGAGTAAAACATTTCCCACATTGTGAACATGAATATGGCTTCTTCCTTCTTCTTTGACTTTTATTTTGTTTAATATTCTGAGATGATTTCGGAGATAATACTTCATTAAAATCAGATGACAAATCTTTGCGGTGATCAGCTGGGGATATATCATCATGCTGTTCACGCGTATCTTCTGTGATACTACGATTATCTACTTTACATTTTAAAGACATCAGATGTCCTGCAGAGCTCCTGGTACATTCATCTGCAAAGAAAAAAATATTTTAAAATAATGTAACATGAAAAATATTCAGATATATAATAAATTAAAATAAAAATCACCTACAAAAGGTAACATACATAGCAAAATTATTAAGTGATTTTTTTTATATAATCTTTGCCTTAATCAATTCTAGCAATGTCCATTCCAGATTCTGCCCAGTAGGGCATCCTCGTACCATTCTACTACTGCAGAGTGATATAGTTGTGGTGTCCTGGTATCATTCTACTACTGCTGAGTGATATAGTTGTGGTGTCCTGGTATCATTCTACTACTACTGAGTGATGTAGTTGTGGTGTCCTGATACCATTCTACTACTGCTGAGTGATATAGTTGTGGTGTCCTGGTACCATTCTCCTACTGCTGAGTGATATAGTTGTGGTGTCCTGGTACCATTCTACTACTGCTGAGTGATATAGTTGTGGTGTCCTGGTATCATTCTACTACTGCAGAGTGATATAGTTGTGGTGTCCTGGTATCATTCTCCTACTGCTGAGTGATGTAGTTGTGGTGTCCTGGTACCATTCTCCTACTGCTGAGTGATATAGTTGTGGTGTCCTGGTACCATTCTCCTACTGCTGAGTGATATAGTTGTGGTGTCCTGGTACCATTCTACTACTGCTGAGTGATATAGTTGTGGTATCCTGGTACCATTCTACTACTGCTGAGTGATATAGTTGTGGTGTCCTGGTACCATTCTCCTACTGCTGAGTGATATAGTTGTGGTGTCCTGGTACCATTCTACTACTGCTGAGTGATACAGTTGTGGTATCCTGGTACCATTCTACTACTGCTGAGTGATATAGTGGTGGTGTCCTGGTACCATTCTACTACTGCTGAGTGATATAGTTGTAGTGTCTCGGTATCATTCTACTACTGCTGAGTGATATAGTTGTGGTGTCCCGGTATCATTCTACTACTGCTGAGTGATATAGTTGTGGTGTTCTGGTATCATTCTACTACTGCAGAGTGATATAGTTGTGGTGTCCAAGTACCATTCTACTACTGCAGAGTGATGTAGTTGTGGTGTCCCGGTATCATTCTACTACTGCTGAGTGATATAGTTGTGGTGTCCTGGTACCATTCTACTACTGCTGAGTGATATAGTTGTGGTGTACTGGTACCATTCTACTACTGCTGAGTGATATAGTTGTGTGTCCCGCTATCATTCTACTACTGCTGAGTGATATAGTTGTGGTGTCCTGGTATCATTCTACTACTGCTGAGTGATATAGTTGTGGTGTACTGGTACCATTCTACTACTACTGAGTGATATAGTTGTAGTGCGGCTGTAGATCTGTTCCAGAATTCCTGTGGGCGCTGTGAGTTAGGAGATGTATAATGCACTGCATGTGCGGACACTGAGGACTGATAAATGTGCATTGTGCTGTGTACTGTGCTGCCCTCTACTAACTGATGAGTGAATATGAACATTAGGTCTTCAGTCTCCTCACAAGCTACCATAGACCCTGTGGGAGAAGCCTCCGCACTCAGTGATGACACCTCCTATAAGCTGGTACAAACCAGTTCCCTAAACTGGGAATGACATGCACTGTGCCTTTAAGAGAGACTGTAAAGACCGTATTAGGTTCTGTGCACACCTGGTGCTTTTGCATTTTGGGCATTTTTACTTGCAGATGTTAACCATTTCTACAAGTGTAAACACCTCCCAGCACAGCCTATGGGTTTCTGCAGTGCTGTGTCACCTTCTGCAGATTTTGATGCAGATATAAGAAGTAGCTGCTCATTCTTTGTGTTTGCCCTATAGACAATGATAGGGGAAATCCGCCCCTTTGCTCGGAGCTATAGCTTACGCATTTGTTCACTGACGGAGCTGTGTGACAAAGCATCACTTTTTGGCTCAATTTTATTTGATTTTTTCTATGCTGTGCATTGAAGGGGTTAATTAGTGTGACTGTTATAGAGCGGGTTGTTCCAGACTTAGCAACACCAAAATATGTGCGCTTGCTTTATTTTTCCTTGTACATAAAATAAATGTATTTTTGGTGTAATTTTTATGATTTTTTACATTTTTGTTGCTGAGTCCCTGTATATACAGGAGTGTCCCGAGGGTTCCTATACCATCTGCATGAGTGCAATCTCCTGCTATTGACAATTGTTGTGGACATGAAGGATCTTCTAGGGGTCCAGCAGCCCCTTCATATCCTGTGACTTCACCATCTGCTGCCAGGGGAACTACATGTCCCAGCTGCTCCCTGCAATATCTGGCACCTCCCCGGGTCTGACTGCACCAATCTAAGCATCAAACTGTAGAAAATTTACCATCAATTTTGTAGTTTATACAGGATTAAACATTACTACTGTTGGCAGCACACCCATCTGTGTAAATAAAGGATGTGCTGCCGACTATGATAAAAATACATGAGAAAAAAATCCCAAAATATTTTTTTAACTACATAAATAGTAAGAAACTAAAAAATGATGGTGTTGGCCCCTTTAAAAATAGTCTGGGTGAAATGGTGGATGAGGATGAGGAAAAAGCCAATATGCTAAATGACTTTTTTTCAACAGTATTTACACAAGAAAATCCCATAACCGACAACATGATCAGTGATTACAAAAATTCTCCACTAAATGTCACCTGCTTAACCCCTCAGGAAGTACGACACCGCCTAAAAATCACTAAAATTGGCAAATCCCCAGGCCCGGATGGGATACGCCCCGGAGTACTGCAGGAATTAAGTACTGTCATAGATAGACCATTATTTTTAATATTTAAAGATTCCATAATAATAGGGTCTGTACCACAGGACTGGCGTATAGCAAATGTGGTGCCAATATTCAAAAAGGGGACAACAACTGAACTTGGAAATTATAGGCCAGTAAGCCTAACCTCTACTGTGGGTAAAATCCTAGAGGGTTTTCTGAGAGATGCTATACTGGAGTATCTGAAGAAAAATAAAGTCATGACCCAATATCAACATGGGTTTATAAGGGACCGTTCCTGTCAAACTAATCTGATAAGCTTCTACGAAGAGGTAAGTTGTGGACTGGACTAAAGAAATGCAGTGGACGTGGTGTATTTGGACTTTTCAAAAGCTTTTGATACGGTGCCACACAAAAGGTTGATACATAAAATGAGAGCAATGGGGATAGGGGAAAATATGTGTAAGTGGGGTAAGAACTGGCTTAGTGATAGGAAACAAAGGGTGGTTATTAATAGAACACACTCAGAACGGGTCACAGTTAACAGTGGGGTACCACAGGGGTCAGTGTTGGGCCTACTTCTTTTTAATATATTTATTAATGACCGTGTAGGGGCATACAGGGTAGAATCCCAATATTTGCAGATGACACTAAACTCTGCAGGGTAATCAATACAGAGGAGGACAATTTTATATTACAGGAGGATTTATGTAAACTAGAAGCTTGGGCTGATAAATGGCAAATGAGCTTTAATGGGGATAAATGTAAGGTCATGCACTTGGGCAGAGGAAATAAAAAGTATAATTATGTGCTTAATTGTAAAACACTGGGCAAAACTGTCACTGAAAAAGACCTGGGTGTATGGGTAGATGACAAACTCACATTTAGTGGCCAGTGTCAGGCAGCTGCTGCAAAGGCAAATCAAATAATGGGATGCATTAAAAGAGGCATAGATGCTCATGAGGAGAACATCATTTTACCTCTATACAAGTCACTAGTGCGACCACACTTAGAATATTGTGTACAATTCTGGTCTCCGGTGTATAAGAAAGACATAGCTGAACTAGAGCGGGTCCAGAGAAGAGCGACAAAAGTCATTAGAGGACTGAGGGGTCTGCAATACCAAGACAGGTTATTAGAGGACTGAGGGGTCTGCAATACTAAGACAGGTTATTAGAGGACTGAGGGGTCTGCAATACCAAGACAGATTATTAGAGGACTGAGGGGTCTAGAATACCAAGACAGGTTATTAAACTTGGGGTTATTTAGCTTGAAAAACGAAGGCTTAGGGGTGATCTTATAATAATGTATAAATATATGAGGGGACAGTACAGAGAACTTTCTAATGATCTCTTTACTCTTAGGCCTGAGACTGGGACAAGGGGGCGTCCTCTACAGAGATGAGGACAAGGGGGCGTCCTCTACAGAGACTGGGACAAGGGGGCGTCCTCTACAGAGACTGGGACAAGGGGGCGTCCTCTACAGAGACGGGGACAAGGGGGCGTCCTCTACAGAGACTGGGACAAGGGGGCGTCCTCTACAGAGACTGGGACAAGGGGGCATCCTCTACGTCTGGAGGAAAGAAGGTTTAATCATAATCAGGGATGTGGATTCTTTACTGTAAGAGCAGTGAGACTATGGAACTCTCTGCCACATGATGTTGTAATGAGGGAGTCACTACTAACATTTAAGAAGGGCCTGGATGCCTTTCTTGAAAACTATAATATTACCAGTTATATATACTAGATTCTTTGATAGGGCGTTGATCCAGGGAATTAGTCTGATTGCCGTATCTGGAGTCAGGAAGGAATTTTTCCCCCAATGTGGAGCTTAGTGTTGCCACATGGGTTTTTTTTTGCCTTCCTCTGGATCATGTTAGGCTATGGGGTGAACTAGATGGACTTAAGGTCTTCCTTCAACCTTAAAAACTATGTTACTATGAGAAGAGGGAACAATCCATCTCTGATAATGAAAGAACAATTATCTTCCTCCATCATCACTCGATGCTCATTAGAAGCCATTATCTGCCCGTGTAAAATGACCTGAGGCCGCATTTATGTGTTACACCAGGGTGGGATTTCTATACCGTAACAAAACCTCACCGCTGGCTGCAAAATCAGCGCAGAATGTGCAATAACTGGAATTGTATCAAAAACACATCATGGCCACAACGTATGAAAGCAGCATCAGAGGTGTTATCCACCACTATCATCCTTAGTATACAACCCCAATATAAAATCAGTGGGGTCTGACACTCACCACCACCAATCAGCTGTTACCAGCTTTGGTAGTGGCTGGATGTAAACCATATACAGAGTGGAACAGCACAGAGCTGGAAATATTTGTCTATAACTCCATAAGACAACACTGCACATCGCTAAAGATCCCCCTCCCCACAGTGAGGCATGGTGGGGGCAGCATTGTGCATCACTAAAAGATCCCCCTCCCCACAGTGAGGCATGGTGCGGGCAGCATTGTGCATCACTAAAAGATCCCCCTCCCCACAGTGAGGCATGGTGGGGGCAGCATTGTGCATCACTAAAAGATCCCCCTCCCCACAGTGAGGCATGGTGGGGGCAGCATTGTGCATCACTAAAAGATCCCCCTCCCCACAGTGAGGCATGGTGGGGGCAGCATTGTGCTTTGTGAGGACTATTACCTATCAGAACAACAACAACCATAAGTGAATACATATTACCATAAGTATTCATTGGAATAGAAGAATCTCCAGCTGAAAAAAATGAAAAACCACAAAACAGAAAATCTCTGGCCCAGAACTGTCCGGTGAATGAGGAAAATGCGATTATTCTCTGCTTTATTTAGTGGTGACCCTCACTGGGGCGGTTACCTGCAGGACTGTCCTCTGTACACCACTCATCACCCCGCACAGCATGGCCTTCCTCCAGTATACCTGCAGGAGCGTCCTCTGTACACCGCACAGCACTGCCTCCCTCCATTATACCTGCAGGAGCGTCCTCTGTACACCGCACAGCACTGCCTTCCTTCATTATATCTGCAGGACTGTCCTCTGTACACCGCTCATCACCCCGCACAGCACGGCCTTCCTCCATTATACCTGCAGGACTGTCCTCTGTACACTGCTCATCACCCCGCACAGCACGGCCTTCCTCCAGTATACCTGCAGGAGCGTCCTCTGTACACCGCTCATCACCCCGCACAGCACGGCCTTCCTCCATTATACCTGCAGGACTGTCCTCTGTACACCGCTCATCACCCCGCACAGCACGGCCTTCCTCCAGTATACCTGCAGGACTGTCCTCAGTACACCGCACAGCACTGCCTCCCTCCATTATACCTGCAGGACTGTCCTCAGTACACCGCACAGCACTGCCTCCCTCCATTATACCTGCAGGACTGTCCTCAGTACACCGCACAGCACTGCCTCCCTCCATTATACCTGCAGGATCGTCCTCTGTACACCACTCATCACCTCGCACAGCACCGCGTTCCTCCATTATATCTGCAGGAGCATCCTCTGTACACCGCTCATCACCCCGCACAGCACCGCGTTCCTCCATTATATCTGCAGGAGCATCCTCTGTACACCGCTCATCACCGCGCACAGCACCGCCTTCCTCCATTATATCTGCTGGAATAAGATTCTTCAGCTCTTTACCCGGATTTCGTAACTGGGAAAGAAATAATAAAAAAGTCACAGAGGGGGGAAGAAGGAGCAAAAGTCACAGAGGGGGGAAGAAGGAGCAAAAGTCACAGAGGGGGGAAGAAGGAGCAAAAGTCACAGAGGGGGGAAGAAGGAGCAAAAGTCACAGAGGGGGGAAGAAGGAGCAAAAGTCACAGAGGGGGGAAGAAGGAGCAAAAGTCACAGAGGGGGGAAGAAGGAGCAAAAGTCACAGAGGGGGGAAGAAGGAGCAAAAGTCACAGAGGGGGGAAGAAGGAGCAAAAGTCACAGAGGGGGGAAGAAGGAGCAAAAGTCACAGAGGGGGGAAGAAGGAGCAAAAGTCACAGAGGGGGGAAGAAGGAGCAAAAGTCACAGAGGGGGGAAGAAGGAGCAAAAGTCACAGAGGGGGGAAGAAGGAGCAAAAGTCACAGAGGGGGGAAGAAGGAGCAAAAGTCACAGAGGGGGGAAGAAGGAGCAAAAGTCACAGAGGGGGGAAGAAGGAGCAAAAGTCACAGAGGGGGGAAGAAGGAGCAAAAGTCACAGAGGGGGGAAGAAGGAGCAAAAGTCACAGAGGGGGGAAGATGGAGCAAAAGTCACAGAGGGGGGAAGAAGGAGCAAAAGTCACAGAGGGGGGAAGAAGGAGGAAAAGTCACAGAGGGGAAGAAGGAGGAAAAGTCACAGAGGGGAAGAAGGAGGAAAAGTCACAGAGGGGAAGAAGGAGCAAAAGTCACAGAGGGGAAGAAGGAGCAAAAGTCACAGAGGGGGGAAGAAGGAGCAAAAGTCACAGAGGGGGGAAGAAGAAGCAAAAGTCACAGAGGGGGGGGAAGAAGGAGCAAAAGTCACAGAGGGGGGAAGAAGGAGCAAAAGTCACAGAGGGGGGAAGAAGGAGCAAAAGTCACAGAGGAGGAAGGAGGAAAAGTCACAGAGGGGAAGAAGGAGCAAAAGTCACAGAGGGGGAAGAAGGAGCAAAAGTCACAGAGGAGGAAGGAGGAAAAGTCACAGAGGGGAAGAAGGAGCAAAAGTCACAGAGGGGGGAAGAAGGAGCAAAATTCACAGAGGGGGGAAGAAGGAGCAAAAGTCACAGAGGGGAAGAAGGAGCAAAAGTCACAGAGGGGAAGAAGGAGCAAAAGTCACAGAGGGGGAAGAAGGAGCAAAAGTCACAGAGGGGGGAAGAAGGAGCAAAAGTCACAGAGGGGGAAGAAGGAGCAAAAGTCACAGAGGGGGGAAGAAGGAGCAAAAGTCACAGAGGGGGGAAGAAGGAGCAAAAGTCACAGAGGGGGGGAAGGAGCAAAAGTCACAGAGGGGAAGAGGGAGCAAAAGTCACAGAGGGGAAGAAGGAGCAAAAGTCACAGAGGGGGAAGAAGGAGCAAAAGTCACAGTCGGAAGGACGAATATTGTAGAAAATTGTAGAGGACCAGAGAAGATCAGTAATCAGGATCCATCAGGTCTCCTGACACTTCTTTAGTAGTAAATACTCATTCTCTGTTCTAGGATTCTGGAGCCTCTCTCCTTTTATCTCAGCGTTGCACAGTTCATCTGTTATTCATACTGATATTATTATATTATATTGACAGCTGGTTGTTAGCAGTTGGGTGGTGCCATGGCCTAATCTAATCAGTTGACTATGTCATGGTAGGCACATGCCCCTTTGATAAAGATAATGCAATTACCCAGTCATCATGGATGTTGCTGATAACCAGTAGAGGCTCATGTGCTCAGAGGATCCTTCACATCACATCTTCACATCTGGTGTCTCTGTCTTCTTCCATGTGATGTGACTCTGCACTTGGAGATCAGACATGGACATTGCTGATAACCAGTAGAGGCTTGTGTCCTCAGAGGATCCTTCACATCCGGATCTGATGTGGGATAAGGGAATTTTTTCCCCCGCATTCCTTCAAGATCTGTAACTTTTACAGTTTTATGAGACATAGACTAGTGACGAGCGAGCAGTAAAATGCTTGGGTGCTTGACCCGAGCACCGAGCCCAATGTTAAGATACTGTTACACATATCTCTGGAGACATTGCTTGAAACTCACTGGTTGCAGTGAAATCATGGACACATTGTTACATTTTGTTGCCATGTACAAAATGGAACAATGTGTCCATGATTTCACTGCAACCAGTGAGTTTCAAGCAATGTCTCCAGAGATATCTCTGGCACCGTGGCTCATCAGACTAGTTACACCACTGACAATAAGGAAGCAATACAAAAGAAAGTGTTTTATAGATGTGTGCAGAAGTCAGATCTGGTTACATCTAAAATTAACAGGATTTGTTATGACTGTTACAATAGAAAAAAAATGTCTGAACTGCTAGAATTGGGTGTTGTTTGGTTGCACAACTCCACAGAAAAATGCATAAAGAAGATAATCAATATGTTGTAAGTAGTAAGTCGCCAAACTAGTAAAAAAAATATATATTGTGGTCAACACACACACACACACACACACACACACTCACAAACACACACACTCACAGGACTCACACACTCACAGGACACACACACACTCACAGGACACACACACTCACAGGACACACACACTCACAGGACACACACACTCACAGGACACACACTCACAGGACACACACACACTCACACACTCACACACACACACACTCACACACACTCACACACACTCACACACACACTCACACACACTCACACACACACACCACACACACCTCACACACACTCACACACACTCCACACACACTCACTCACACACACTACACACACACTCACACTCACACACTCACACACTCACACACTCACACACTCACACACTCACACACTCACACACTCACACACTCACACACTCACACACTCACACACTCACACACTCACACACTCACACACTCACACACTCACACACTCACACACACTCACAACACTCACACACTCACACCACACACATCACACACACTCACAACCACACCATCACACACTCACACACCCCTCACCCCACTCACACACTCCATTGGAGAGATGGAGACAGAACATTTTGTCAATGATTTTCTCTTTTTTTTTATAACAGAAAAAAAATCTTAAGGGTTTAAACACAGTCATGTCAGATAGGCCATCTGTTCCAACTTAACTGTAGGACATCATTCACTGGTGGTCATGTGCCCACTGCCCTAAGGAAGAAACAATGTGTGTGTATAGCCTGCGGTGGCTAGGAGGGATAAGGAGCTGTCCAGGGCTGGGAAGAGAGAGCAGGGTCAGAGCAGCAGGAGCTGCTGTATGAAGTTCTGTGTGAGGAGTTGTAACACAGCCTGGGAGCGTTAACACAGTTTGGCAGCGTGGACTTGGCCTTCCAAGGAGCCCTGGCTAAGGGTATGTGCACATCAGTAGTTTTCTGGGCTGTTTTTTGGCGTTTTCCGTCGGCGTTTTCCGCTCAGTTTTATGTTAATTTATGTTAATCCTAGCCACCGGCTGGATTAACATGATACTCAATGGAGTTTAGAAAACGCTGTCTTCATTAGAACGGTTTTTTTCTGGTCGTTTTCAGTTTTTCCACCGGTTTTCAAAGATAGAGCAAGGGACTTCTTTTGGTCGTTTTTCCAGCGGTTCCAGCTTACAAGTGCAGCAAAAAACTCAGTTTTAAAAACGCTCAGAAAAACAGCCGACAAAACGCTGTATAAACGCTATAAAAAACGAGCAAAAAACGAGGGACTCTGCTGAGCACAGAAAACTCAGTTTCTGCTAATCTACACCGGTTTTTGGACGTTCTGCATAGATGCACAAACGTCAGATGTGCACATACCCTTAGAGAGAGCCTGACAGTCGTACCGGTCCGAGTGAAACCAGCTGTGTCCCAGAACTACAAAAGGTCTGTGCTGATATGAACTTGTAAATAAATCGTGTGCGGTGTGAACAAGTACCTGAGTCACTGCCTTCTGTCGTGCCGATCCTAACCGCTACTTTACAAAGTACAGTACATATATATCACACAAAGTACATATACATCACATCACCTATATACAGGATCTACTTTTACTTTAGTTCACTATTTTGTAGACCTATAGGGCATACCACCCCCTTGGCCCCAAGGGCCTTTCGTAGGTCACCAGATCGCCCTGGTACAGTTCTCTGTCCGGGTGCACCTTGGGGAGGTAAGCCTCAATGTCTCAGCGGCTGAAAAACACCTCCTCCTACAGCCCAAGATCCCAAAATGAACCTCCACCCATTGTGTAGATGGAAGGCCACCACAGTACCTGACTGCCGCTCCTCCGGGGACATGTTCGCTGGCCATTCCCTGGCCCGAGCTTTTGCCAGGAGGTTCTCCTGTTCTTGGACCCACCAGTGCTCCCTGCGACGTTACCTATCCGCCTGGTCAGACTGCCCCGACTTCCTGCAAGCTGTCTGCTTCGTCCTCCTCAGGTTCGTCCTCCTCCACAGGATCCAGGTGGCTGTAGGGCTCCTCTATCTCTGCCTCCACCACCACGTCAGGCATCTCCACAAGGACCTCTGGAATGTCCGCTTCTGGCTCCTTAGGTTCCTCTGGCTCGGCTCCGGGCTCCTCTCTCGCTGCAATGACTAGCTGTGGGTCATCTCGAGCAGCCTCAGGCTCACCTTGGAGCTGGTCTGCTGCCTGCGTCTCCAGGCCAGAAGTCTCTGCGGGCTCCGGGTTACCAAGTTCTCGTCTCTCAGCCCGCTGGGACAAAGTGTATTATGCAGTGTGTTGTAAAAAATATTTGGCCCCCTTGAACTTTTAAACCTTTTGCCACATTTTAGGCTTCAGACAAAGATATAAAATTCCAATTTTTTCGTGAAGAATCAACAAGTGGGACCCAATCATGAAGTGGAACAAAATTTATTGGATATTTTAAACTTTTTTAACAAATAATAAACTGAAAAGTGGGGCGTGCAATATTATTTGGCCCCCTTGAGTTTGTAGCGCCACCTTCTGCTGCGATTACAGCTGCAGTCTCTTGGGGTATGTCTGTCAGTTTTGCACATTGAGAGACTGAAATTCTTGCCCATTCTTCCTTGCAGAACAGCTGGAGCTCAGTGAGGTTGGATTGAGGCGTTTGTGACCACTGCTCCCTGGAGCCAGCACATAACTAATCTGCATCGCATGCAAATTAGCCATGTGCACTGGCATCTCCGCTGAGCACTCAGCTGATTGCCGAGGCTGGTTGTTCTCATGGTTGTCTGTACCTAATGGGCCCCTGGCTGTCAGGGCTGCCTGTCCCTGACGGCCAGTGGGCCCCCCCAGCAGTTCAGGGCCCCGGCACTTGCCCAGGTATGCCGGGTGCTGACGCCGGCCCTGGTCTTCATGATGCTCTCTGCACTGGATACAGACCCCTGAGCCTATCACAGAGCAGGTGCATTTATACGGAGACTTGATTACACACAGGTGGATTCTATGTATCATTAACAGTCATTTAGGACAACATTGGATCATTCAGAGATCCGCACTGAACGTCTGGAGGGAGTTTGCTGCACTGAAAGTAAAGGGGCCGAATAATATTGCACGCCCCACGCCTCAGTGTTTTATTTGTTAAAAAAGTTTAAAATATCCAATAAATTTGGTTCCTCCTCACGATTGTGTCCCACTTGTTGTTGAGTCATCACCAAAAAATATAAGAATTTCTATCTTTATGTTTGAAGCCTGAAATGTGGCAAAAGGTTGAAAAGTTCAAGGGGCCAAATACTTTCACAAGGCACTGTATATATACATAGGGGGCTGAATACTTTCACAAGGCACTGTATATAGGGGGCCAAATACTTTCACAAGGCACTGTATATATACATAGAGGCTGAATACTTTCACAAGGCACTGTATATATACATAGGGGGCTGAATACTTTCACAAGGCAATGTATATAGGGGCCGAATACTTTCACAAGGCACTGTATACATACACAGGGGGCTGAATACTTTCACAAGGCACTGTATATACATAGGGGCTGAATACTTTCACAAGGTACTGTATATTCATGTAATACATCATTAACCATTTGTGATCTTATAACATTATACTTTTAGTAGAATAGCAAATATTCAACCTATTGTTAACTAATGTAACCAACTTGTTTTTACCTGAGATAACGGATATTATCTTTGGTAACGTTGAATTTGTAGATAGAGGAGCGCCACCTTGTGGTTGGGACGTTCTGCTGAAGTTACTGCAGATACAAGTCACTGTTATCTCACAACATCATTGTAAATCCGCCTCTTCTCTGTCTATAGAAAGCCGGAATAATTATATTATATTGGTGACCTGCTGTGTCTCCTGCAGGAAGATAAAGATTTATTCTGTGAATTCAGATGTCGTCTAATCTTTTATTGGTAATAAAATACAAATACTCCATGGACAGGGCCCGTCCCGGTTGCAGCACACCTTGTGGTGGTGGATGGCTTTACACTGTTGGTGAGTACAGACAGTGTGCACTAAGTCCCCTATGTTATTTATATGCTCTATTACTACTTACAGCAGGGTATATACTTACCTTGTGTCTATCAAAGTCTAAACACCCTTCAGATACAATGGAGGGTTTAGATCAGAGGATATTCCTGTGTGTGAACGGCCCAGTCACCATCCAGACCCAAATCCACCCAGAATCTGAGAAGAGACGGGAAAATGACTGATCACAGACGTCTCCATCCAATCTCACTGAGCGAGAGCAAAGAAGAAGGGAGACTGTCTCCTCTAGATGAGCAAAGCTGGAGAGACAGACCCCAAAAGATAGAGAAAGGTGGTCCTACAAAGTGCTGACTCAGGGGGTGAATACTAATACAAGACAGAGAAAGTGGTCCTACAAAGTGCTAACTCAGGGACTGAATACTAATACAAGACAGAGAAAGGTGGTCCTACAAAGTGCTGACTCAGGGGGTGAATACTAATACAAGACACAGAGGAAGGTGGTCCTACAAAGTGCTGACTCAGGGACTGAATACTAATACAAGACAGAGAAAGGTGGTCCTACAAAGTGCTGACTCAGGGGTGAATACTAATACAAGACAGAGAAAGGTGGTCCTACAAAGTGCTGACTCAGGGGCTGAATACTAATACAAGACATAGAAAGGTGGTCCTACAAAGTGCTGACTGAGGGGCTGAATACTAATACAAGACAGAGAAAGGTGGTCCTACAAAAGTGCTGACTCAGGGGGATGTATACTGATACAAGACAGAGAAAGGTGGTCCTACAAAGTGCTGACTCAGGGGGCTAAATACTAATACAAGACAGAGAAAGGTGGTCCTACAAAGTGCTGACTCAGGGGATGAATACTAATACAAGACAGAGAAAGGTGGTCCTACAAAGTGCTGACTCAGGGGGTGAATACTAATACAAGATAGAGAAAGGTGGTCCTACAAAGTGCTGACTCAGGGGCTGAATACTAATACAAGACAGAGAAAGGTGGTCCTACAAAGTGCTGACTCAGGGGGCTGAATACTAATGCACTACACAGAGGACAGAAGACATGTGCTCTAGGGTCTCGCTATCTAGTGATGAAGGGTCGAGAGGTGGGACAATCCACCATGTGACCACACTGAGGGCATAAACCACCATTACACACAGATGGGTGGAGTCAAACCTGGCCACACCCACACATGACCTCACCAATCTGTCATGTGACTCCTGTCAGTAACCCAGGCAGTGTGCGCTCATTGGGCGCCTGACACAGCAGCCGCCATGTTGGACAAGGGAAAACTGCCATAAACCTGCAATAGTGCTGCGATAAGATGATCACATAGAGGCAATAAAGCCACAAACAAGATAATAGAGCCAAAGTCACATGACTGTAAATAACAGATCCAGGAGCGGAAATGACACCCAGGAGACAGAGAATAAGTCTTATCCCAGGAAGGAAGAATCCCAGACAATGTCCCTATACCAGACATGAGGAGGAGCTGGTAGGGGCCCACATCTAGAGTTACAGGGGGCAAAGAGGGGCCACAAATCCTCCATCTCTACAGTCCTAAGCCAGCCCCCTCCCCGAGACACAAGACAGCCACCCCTCCAACACACCGGAAAAGCCACAATTATGGGGAGAACAGGAGACACAGCTCAGTAGACAGTATCACACATGGTAGGATTAGATACACAGCTCAGACAGTATCACACATGGTAGGATTAGATACACAGCTCAGTACACAGCTCAGACAGCATTATACAGGGTAGGATTAGATACATAGCTCAGCAGACATCACACTGGACAGGATCAGATGCATGGCTCATCAAACAATATCACACAGGACAGGACCTCAAGGGTGCGCTCCCCCCCATGCCACGGGGTCTTACCCCCACACCCCCGCTTCCATTATAATCACCTCCATGACTGCGTGGACTTAAAAATGAACGCTCATTCTGTTTTTGAAAGAAACCGCCAAGTCAGGCCCACCACTAGAAAACCACCCGAGCCGCTAATGCCCTGCAACCTCCGGCCGCTCTGTGTAAGGCCTGTTTCACACATGCATGCCCTCGGCACGTTTGCGGTCCATGCCGACACATACTGGAGGCACTGACATACGGGGACACATGATCCTCTATGGCCCCTTCAGATGTCCGTTATTCAACATGGACTGTGTCGCCGTGTGGAGCAGATGTGTGTCCGTGTGCTGCACACGATGACGTCTGTTTTTCAGCAGAAGCACAGACCCATTCAGATCAATGGGTCCATGCAAAAATGTCCCACACACGGATGTCATCCATGTGACATGCGTGTACACAGACCAGAAGCAAAATTTGTAAGTTAAAAAAACAAAGAATTTCCTCCTCCTTTCAGCGCTGTCTGCTCCACTCACTTCTGGGGCCGCTCATTAGTCTCATCTAATATTCACTGCACCGAGAGCTACAGCGGCCCTGGAGGAGTGAGGAGCAGCGGTGCTGGAGGAGTGAGGAACAGCGGTGCTGGAGGAGTGAGGAACAGCGGTGCTGGAGGGATGTCAGTATACAGTGACAGGCTGTGCGTGTGCCATCTCGATGTGTGGCACACAGAAGCACGGCCTCTAAAAACAGCCTCACATGTACCTGTTTTGCACGGATGTGTGAACAGGCCTAACAGTATACGGCCAATGCTATAGACAAACACATGAGAGCACATCCAGAATCAGAAGTTGGTCTAGTTCCACCGTGTAACATTGTGATCAGACTGTATGAAGTCGTGCCTCTCAGTGACGCTCAGGGCTCATAACTAGAAATTTGCCTTAAAAGGTGCAGTGCCAAAACACCGCCGTAGCCACAATACACCACAGGGCGGCGACCTGGTGCCCACATCCCCCATATTTCCAGGCTGAGTCCTCATGACTCCAGACCACACCCCCCACAGATACAAAACCACAGCAACAATGGCCGACACACTGCACCAAACACCCAGAGAAAGAAGCTGGAAAACAACTCACCTTCCACCAGCTCTCAGGATGTGACCAGAGAGCAAACATAGGCCGGAGCCTCCTGCAAGCTCCAGCTATAGACAATGTGCCAAATGGGAGGAGCATGGGACAAATGGGAGGAGCGCAATTCTGTATGTGCTCCCATGTGCATTTTGCAGTGTTGATATTTTCCATGTTTCCTCTGTGTTGCATTACTTTGCCCCACGCTCCTCCCATTTGCCACATTGTCTATAAGCTGGAGACTGCAGCCTATGTTTGCTGGTGGAAGGTGAGTTGTTTTCCAGTCTTTTTCTCTGGGTGTTTGGTGCAGTGTGTCGGCCATTGTTGCTGTGGTTTTGTATCTGTGGGGCGGTGTGGTCTGGAGTCATGAGGACTCGCATTGCAGTGTGGGGATGTGGGCACCAGGTCGCCGCCCTGCTGGTGCAATGTTGCATACATTTTTGCCCAGCTGCACCAGATCAACTCATGATGTTGGATGTGCGGCCATTTGTATTTGTCTACAGCATTGGCCTATTATGTGTGATACTGTGTGACTGAGCTGTGTATCTAATCCCTGAAAAATAAACCATACAGAGAGGCGCCTTGTTGTACCTGTTGGTCTAGTGGGGATTGTTGGATCACTCACCTTTCATGTTTGTGCACCTCTGCACAACCACAATGTGGGCCTCCGGGGTGTAGTCACACACCGCACGATCCTCCGGCGCTCAGGCTGGGACGGTCACGTGGGAGCGACGTCACCGCAGGTCCTTCACTCTCTGCTCCGGCGCTGTAAACTGCAGCTCCTACCGCCCCAGGGGGATTTCAGTGGTACAGAGGTAATTATGCGTTTTTTGGTATAGCTCATGAATTCAGCATCTAGGCACATATTACCTTTTTGTTAGAACTGCTTCATTTAAGGCCTCTTTCACACATCCATGTCACCACGTACGTGTGATACAAGGCCGTTTGCGGGTGGGGCGTGCACACGTGTCACGGACATGTGACACGTGTGCTATCTGTAGATAGCACACGAACAGCCTGGCCTCACATACCCACCTCCCTCCGCGCCGCTGTTCCACTCACTTCCGGGCGCTGTCAGACTCCGTGAAGTGAATATTCATGAGCCTAATGAGTGGCTCCAGAAGTGAGAGGAACTGTCAGCACTGGGGCGAGATAAATTCTTTTTTTTTTTTTTTTTTTTTTTTTTTACACTTTTCACTTTTGTCCGTGGTCCGTGCACACGGATGACATCTGTGTGCATGGACCTTTTGAAGCAAAAGAAAGCGGTCTGTGCCTCCGCAAAAAAACGGACACAGTGTGGGCCTCCGGGGTGTAGTCACACACCGCACGATCCTCCGGCGCTCAGGCTGGGACGGTCACGTGGGAGCGACGTCACCGCAGGTCCTTCACACTCTCTCTGCTCCAGCGCTGTAAACTGCCGCTCCAGCCACTCCCAGGGGGTACAGAGGAGGGTATGCTTTTTTTGGTGTAGCTCATGAATTCAGCATCTAGGCACATATTACCTTTTTGTTAGAACTGCTTTATTTAAGGCCTCTTTCACACATCCATGTCACCATGGACGTGTGATACAAGGCCGTTTGTGGGTGGGGCGATGCACAGGTGTCACGGACGTGTGACACGTGTGCTATCTGTACATAGTGTGCTAACATACTCACCTCCCTCCCTGCGCCGCTGTTCCACTCACTTCCGGGCCCTGTCAGACTCCATGAAGTGAATATTCATGAGCCTAATGAGTGGCTCCAGAAGTGGGAGGAACTGTCAGCACTGGAGCGAGATTAAATTCTTTTTTTTTACACTTTTCACTTTTGTCCGTGGTCCGTGCACACGGATGACATCTGTGTGCACGGACTTTTGAAGCAAAAGAAAGCGGTCCGTGCCTCTGCAAAAAAACGGACATGTCTCCATGTGGAGCACATGGACACGCATGTGCTCCACACGGAGACACGGGCCGTGCGAAAATACGGATGTGTAAATGGGGCCATATGGGAACGTGTCTGTGCCTCCGGCATGTGTCGGCACACACCACATACATGCTGGAGGCAAGGATGTGTGAATGAGGCCTAACAAATGTGGCTCTCACAACATGTTTCCGGGGTCACCTCCTTCATCAGGTGTATCTAATCCTATCCTCTGTAAACTGTGTACTGAGCTGTGTATCTAATCCTATCTCTGTGTGATTATCTGTTTTACTGACGCTCTGTGGTACTTTCTGACTTATTTCTCCCCATGTTTGTGGCTTTTTCATAGTGGAGGGGACTGGCTTGTTTCTTGGGTTAGGGGGGCTGCCTTGTTTCTTGAGGAGGAAAGATGGCTTGGGACTGTGGAGATTTGTGGCCCCTTTGACTCCAGATGTCCCGCTTTGGCCCCTGCTGGTTCTTCCTCATGTCTGGCATAGGGGCATTGTCTGGGATTCCTCCTTCCAGGGATAACACTTAAGGCCGTCACACGGGGCAACATTGCCGGCAACGGAGGGGCGTGGCCAAGTTGCGGTGACATCGCTGAGAGGTTGCCCTGTAAACAGGGTGATTTCAATGGCGATAGTTGCTTCAGCAACATCGCCTGGTTTCCTAACAATGTTGTGAATCCAGGCGATGTTGCTCAGGCGATCTGCCTGCATCGCCCGGTCTGACGCAGCAACTGTTATGTTGCCGGCAGCTTCCCCCATAGACTCCCATGTTAAGGTACCTTGTTCAAATTCTTGGGCTACCGGTACACACCTTGCTTCTCATACACAGGGTGGTGTCAGATCCGACATGGAGCTAGCTGGCACCAGTCCTCCAGCGGCCCGATTGTTTGATCAGTTTTTGCCCCTTCCTCGTGGGGTTCGGGTTGCGCTGCTTGAATCTCGTTGTTGCTGACTGTGTATAATTTGGCAACGGTGGTATACCTGGGTAGTTTAACCTCTTCACTGCACAGTTTAAGATGCAAACTGGTACTCTCCCTTTGTGTAGATTAACCACCCCCCTGGCTGTCAACAGTGTAGGTCTGTGCTCTGTGCTCGCGGGCTCCACTAACGCTTGATAGTCCTGCCCTCTCAGACCTATAGCTGCTCGACACCAAATCATCATTTCACTCATTGGGGAATCACAATAGGTATCGGGTCTGTCACCCGGCTGTACCAAGTTCACCACCTGTAATTGTTACCTGTTGTTGGTGTAGATGGTTCTGATCTCATGTTGGATAATCTTCCTCTGACCAGGCCTGGCAGTGTCTGCAATCTGTTGAAGCAAAGACAAAACTTCCTCCATGCAATTGCTAACAACATTGGTACCCAAGATAACATAAGGATCATTTGCATTAATGGCTTCTGCTACTACAAGAACTCCTTGATTTTGTAACTCTACCTTCCCCACCTTTATGGGCACTTCTTTAACCCCATTACATTAATTGGTTCCCCATTTGCTGCATGAAGGGAAATATCTACCTTGGGTTGTTTCAGTTCAGCATCAGCCCAATACTTTCTATAAAGGATATAGGAGATGGTGGTCACCTGTGATCCGGTGTCCAGTAGAGCAGGTAAAATGCCATCTAGCACAATGGACAGGAACGGTCTCTGTCCGATGAATGTCTTGCACCAGGTGGTTGGGCCCTGTTGATCTAGTCCTGAGGTTTGGCCCCAGCCCCCAGGGACTGCCCGTTTAAAGAACAGTGTCTGGCAAGATGACCGGCGCGATCACAGTTGCGGCAGATGGGCTCCCAAGTGGAGCTGTAGCGGTCGGGGGTTCTTCCTCTGTAGGCTGTAGCTTGCTTCCCTCGCATCCAGGGAACGTCATCCGGGCTGTCGGCAAGCTGGATCTGCGGCTGAGGCTTGGCTTGGGGTCTTGGTGCTGACTGCTGGTTCTTTTATAACTGCATAGCGTTCATTAATTTGGAGATGTTTTTATTCATTTCACGCATTTCAGTGCGTATCTCAGCCCGCAAGGAGTCATATTTGTCAGGCTGCGCAGATTGTATATTGTGCGTGGCTGGAGTTACGGGTACAGATGTTGGAGTAGCCTGCACCTCACCGTAACACCACCGTTTCATTGCAGCTTCATAGGTTTCTACCGGCTTTAACCCTTTGATAGCCATTTCCTTTAAGGTGTTAAAATCAGCATCTGGATTACTTAGTGACCACCAGCGCACATTTTTACTGTCCTCAGCCCACCCAGGAACCTCTATATATATATCCACAGCCCGCAGCTTTTATATTAAATTTATGAACTGTGGTATGTGTTAAAGGGGCCCACAGAGACTGTTTTGCCCGGCTCACAAAAACATAGAGCCTACCCTGCTCTGAGCACACGAGCCTCTACTGATTATCAGCAACATCCATGTCTGATCTCCAGTGTGGAAGGAGATGGAGACCCGAGATCCAGATCGCTCCCCATGTGCAATGACTAAAGCAGGAAATATTGATCTGGATTAAAAACGTTCTCGACGCTCTTGGCACCGGGGTCCTCCGCTATGAATAAATTGATGACTGGGCCATTCCATCATTTTTTCAAGGGGCATATGCATACACTGACACTGGCAGCTGATTGTACCATGCGGAGCCCCTCCCCCACCTGGTCACACCCAGATGTCAATATATTCATATATTATCAGTACAAATAACAGAGGAACGATCAATTCCAAGATAAAAGGAGAGAAGCTCCAGAATCATAGAGTGGAGAATAAGAGGATTTACTAAAGCTGAAGTGTCAGAAGACCTGATGGATCCTGATTACTGATCTTCTCTGGTCATCTAAAATTTCCACATGACTCTTCCTTATTTTTGTGACTTTTTCTCCTTCCATCCCCTCTGTGACTTTCCTCCTTCTTCCCTCTGTGACTTTTCCTCCTTCTTCCCTCTGTGACTTTTCCTCCTTCTTCCCTCTGTGACTTTTCCTCCTTCTTCCCTCTGTGACTTTTCTCCTTCTTCCCTCTGTGACTTTTCTCCTTCTTCCCTCTGTGACTTTTCTCCTTCTTCCCCTCTGTGACTTTTGCTCCTTCTTCCCCTCTGTGACTTTTGCTCCTTCTTCCCCTCTGTGACTTTTCTCCTTCTTCCCCTCTGTGACTTTTCCTCCTTCTTCCCTCTGTGACTTTTGCTCCTTCTTCCCGTCTTGTGACTTTTTCTCCTTCTTCCCCTCTGTGACTTTTGCTCCTTCTTCCCCCTGTGACTTTTGCTCCTTCTTCCCCTCTGTGACTTTTGCTCCTTCTTCCCCTCTGTGACTTTTCTCCTTCTTCCCCTCTGTGACTTTGTCTTCTTCCCCTCTGTGACTTTTGCTCCTTCTTCCCCTCTGTGACTTTTGCTCCTTCTTCCCCTCTGTGACTTTTCCTCCTTCTTCCCCTCTGTGACTTTTCTCCTTCTTCCCCTCTGTGACTTTTGCTCCTTCTTCCCCTCTGTGACTTTTCCTTCTTCCCGTCTGTGACTTTTCCTCCTTCCCTCTGTGACTTTTCCTCCTTCCCCTCTGTGACTTTTCCTTCTTCCCCTCTGTGACTTTCCTCCTTCTTCCCCTTGTGACATTTCTTCTTTCCCCTCTGTGACTTTTCTTCCTTCCCCTCTGTGACTTTTCTCCTACTTCCGCCTCTGTGACTTTTCCTCCTTCTTCCCCTCTGTGACTTTTGCTCCTTCTTCCCTCTGTGACTTTTCTACTATTCTTCCAGTCGATCGAAATTTTAACGTTCTTCCACGTAACTGATGATACCTGTTCAGGTTCAGCGTGACGTGGACTCCTGTATCCCTCATGGATTCCGCAATTCTCCTCTGTGGCTTGTCTCCTTCGAGGATCCGTCCTGCTAGGGAGCTTGCTTCATGCCCTATCCCACTTGTGACTTTGGACGCTCCTTCGTATACCCGAACCGTGCTGTGGGCTGTCTGTACAGCTGCTCTCCGCGCTTGGTGGAAGGCTGTGCTGTCCCTTCGTTCCCGTACGTGTACATTTGACGCTCCTGTCGTTCCATCCCGGATGAAGGCGTGTTGCTCCTGTCTTCCCCCTCTGTGACTTTTGCTCCTTCTTCCCTCTGTGACGTTTTCCTCCTTCTTCCCCTCTGTGACTTTTGCTCTTCTTCCCCTCTGTGACTTTTCTCTTTTCCCGTCTGTGACTTTTCCTCCTTCCCCTCTGTGACTTTGCTTCCTTTCCTCTGTGGCTTTTCTTCCTTCCTCCTGTGTGACTTTTCTTCCTTTCCTCTGTGGCTTTTCTTCCTTCCTCCTGTGTGACTTTTGCTCCTTCTTCCCCTCTGTGACTTTTGCTCCTTCTTCCCCTCGTGAGTTTTTATCTTCCCCTCTGTGCTTTTCCTCCTTCCCGTCTGTGACTTTTCGTCCTTTCCCTCTGTGACTTTTCCTCCTTCTTCCCCTCTGTGACTTTTGCTCCTTCTTCCCCTCTGTGACTTTTCTATTATTTCTTTCACAGTTACGAAATCGGGTATAGATTTGAAGAATCTTAATCCAGCAGATATAATGGAGGAAGGCGGTGCTGTGCGAGGTGATGAGCGGGTGTACAGAGGACGGTCCTGCAGATATAATGGAGGAAGGTCGTGCTGTGTGGGGTGATGAGTGGTGTACAGAGGACGGTCCTGCAGACATAATGGAGGAAGACCGTGCTGTGCAAGGTGACGAGCGGTATACAGAGGACGCTCCTGCAGGTATAATGGAGGAAGGCGGTGCTGTGCGGTGTGATGAGTAGTGTACAGAGGACGCTCCTGCAGGTATAATGGAGGAAGGCGGTGCTGTGCGGGGTGACGAGCGGTACACAGAGGACGCTCCTGCAGGTATAATGGAGGAAGGCGGTGCTGTGCGGTGTGATGAGTAGTGTACAGAGGACGCTCCTGCAGGTATAATGGAGGAAGGCCGTGCTGTGCGGGGTGATGAGCAGTGTACAGTGGATGGTCCTACAGATATAATGGAGGTAGTCATTGCTGTGCGGGGTGATGAGCAGTATACAGAGATGGCCCCGCAGGTGATCGCCCTGGTGAGGAGTCATCACTAAATAATACAGAGAAGAGTCACGTTCTCCTCATGCTCCTCAATCTAGGAGCCTGGTCAAAACTGCCGCCTTATAATAGCCCCTAAAATCAGGGAGACCAGTGCCCCCTTCACTTTTGCGTCTAGTAAGGGTTTTAATACTGACCATGAGAGTTCGATTACCCCAGACAAATCTTAAAATGGCCGACCTCAAATTTGCAAAATATGCCCGGGAAACATGTATCAGGATCGCCCGAAAGAGAAAGCGAGGGAGCACGTCCATTTTAAGCGCATTGATTTGTCCAAACCAGGAAAGGCCTCTTTTATCATAAGTCTTTAGGTCTCTAAGTGTTTTCTCGAGGAGTGACATATAGTTAAGGGTGTACAACTTATTGGGTTCCTGGGTCATCAAAATCCCCAGGTATTTTAGACAATCATGTGTCCTCTTGAAGGGAAAATTATCCTGAAGATAAATTACCTCCGGTTCAGGCAAGGAAACATTCAGGACCTCTGATTTGGAAAAGTTGACTTTAAAATTGCTCAACTTACTAAAGGTATTAAATTCTTTGATGAGGGAGGGGAGGATATCCTGGGTTGGGTAACCAACAGCATCAAATCATCAGCAAAAAGTGCCGCCTTACTTTGGCCACCTCTAGTCTCGATGCCATTGATGCTCGGGTTATTCCGAATGGCGACTGCCTGGTGTTCCATAATAATTATAAGAGGGGGGACAAGGGCAGAACCCCATTAGTGCGCACTCTAGCCGACGGATTACAATATAGGGAGAAAACCCATTCCATAAATCGGGATCCCAAAGAGGCCCTCATGAAACCCCAATCTACCCAATCGAAGGCCTTCTCCGCCTGTACTGATAAAAGGCACACCGGAATGCCCGTGCCCCTTGCACTTGACATTAATAATAAAACCTTGTTAGTGAAATCCCTGGCTTCTCTGCCTTTAATAAACCCAACCTGGTCGTTATGAATAATTCCCAGGAGAGGCGCCAATCTGTTGGCGAGGACCTTCGAGAACAGTTTGATGTCGACGTTTGTTAATGAGATGGGCCTAAAATTGGCCACTTCATTATGATCTCGACCGGGCTTAGGGATAAAACTAATATTCGCTTCTAAGGACTGTGCAACCCATGGGGATTGGGAAGAGACTGCAGAGAAGATCCTCGTCAAGAAGGGCACCATCTCCTCACCGAGAACCTTGTAGAATTTGGGAGTAAAACCATCTGGGCCTGGACATTTGCCCACCGGGGATTTTTTAATAATTTCCCGAATTTCCTCTTCAGTAAAGTCCCCCTCTAGGATCTCAGCTTCTGCCCGGGGTATTACAGGTAGAGCTGTGTCTGCCATGTATTTCTGAATTTTACAATCTATGGATGCCACTGGCAAGTCCTCATAATATCCCTTGATATTGTACAACCTCTCGTAATAATCCCGGAAAGTGTCTGAAATGTCTGTGGGATGTTGTGAAATCTCTCCTGAGGGACACCTAATTTGAGGAATATGACCCGGGTCACCTCTGGGGTGTAACATCCTGGCCAAGGGTCTCCCACATTTATCTCATTCGTACATGAACCGGAGGAACCTCGTTTTCTGCCCAAGAAATTGTTTGTCGACTACCGTTTTCAAATCATCCCATGCTTTAAAAGTTCCCCAAGGTCTCTTGGGAAAGGAGGTCTTATGGGACTCTTCCAATGCGCCAATGGCTACGAGCAAGGAATTAATCTTCTCGCCTCTCTCTTTAGGTGTGCCCCGTGTTTGATTAGTGTCTAGTGGCAGTGAAGTAGAGTCTGTGGAGTGAATCTCTAGGAAACTCCTAATCGTATCACAGATATCAACCAAGCATGTCTGGTCAGCCAACAACTCATCATTAAGTCGCCATATCCAAGCTGTTGACCAGCAGGCAAATGAGAGCTGAAAAAAGATTGGAGCATGTCTGAGATAGTTGCAAGTCCATATGGAACTTGACCTTCCCAGGTTAGAAATGTTGGCTAACCAAAAACCTGTTTATTCTGCTATATGAGGAATGAGTACAGGGAATAGTAGAATAGTCCCTCTGAGGTGTGGTCTGGTATACTTAGGGGTTTAGGGTGATTGGCAGCAACACTTGTCTCTCTGATCGATCTGTTGGTGAAGTTTTGCAAAGTCTTCTGCAGAGAGAAGATCCTAATGTTCATATTCGCACATCAGCCAGTAGAGGGCATGCCAGTACATACGCAATCACCTTTATCAGTCCTAGTGTCCGCACATACAATGCATTACAGAACCCTAACTCACACACCCACAGTAATTCTGAAACAGATCTACAGCTGCACCACAACTATATCACTCAGCAGTAGTAGAATGATACCAGGACACCACAACTATATCACTCAGCAGTAGTAGAATGGTACCAGGAACCACAACTATATCACTCAGCAGTAGTAGAACGGTACCAGGACACCACAACTATATCACTCAGCAATAGAGAAGGGTACCAGGACAGCACAACTATATCACTCAGCAGTATGAGAACGGTACCAGGATACCGCACTGGGCAATATCTGGAATGAACATTAGTGGAATTAATTACTTGGAGCAGGTGAAAAATGTTTGTACCGTTTTAGCCAGTAAATAGAAAAATATTAAAATCTTAGAGTCCTCAGTGATTGATATCTTTTAATGGCTAACTGAAAAGATGATAACTGAAAAGATGGTAAGCTTTTTCTTATCAACCACTGAGGACTCTCAGATTCTAATATTTTACTTGGAGCAAAGATTGTATGAACAATCAGTTAATAATATAGTTTTGCTATGTATGTATTTTGTATGGGGCTATTATTTTAATTTATTATATATACTAAATAGTTTACAGGTTACATTATTAAAAAATATCACATTTATTCTTGGCAGATGATGTACCAGGAGCTCCGCAGGACATCTGATATCTACCGAAGTAAAAGCAGATGATTGCAGTATCACACAAGATACACGTGAACAGCGTGACGATATCATCGATATACCCCCAGACGCTCACAGCAAAGATCTGTCATCTGATGAATTTGAAAACAATATTTAAGCCATATTAAAATCATCGCAGAATGTGGAACAACATAAAACATCACAGAAGAAATTATGAACATAAGGGAGGGAGAAGCCATATTCATGTGCAGAATGTGGAAAATGTTTTACTAAGAAATCACATCTTGTTACACATACGAAGAATTCACACAGGAGAGAAGCCATATTCATGTGCAGAATGTGGGAAATGTTTTACTAAGAAATCACATCTTGTTACACATACGAGAATTCACACAGGGGAGAAGCCATATTCATGTGCAGAATGTGGGAAATGTTTTACTCATAAATCAGATCTTGTTACACATGAGAGAATTCACACAGGAGAGAAGCCATATTCATGTGCAGAATGTGGGAAATGTTTTACATCATAATCAATCTTGTTACACATGAGAGAATTCACACAGGAGAGAAGCCATATTCATGTGCAGAATGTGGGAAATGTTTTACTAAGAAATCACATCTTGTTACACATGAGAGAATTCACACAGGGGAGAAGCTCATATTCATGTGCAGAATGTGGGAAATGTTTTATATAAAATCACATCTTGTTAGACATGGAGAATTCACAAAGGGGAGAAGTCATATTATGTGCACAATGTCGAAATGTTTTGCAAAGAAAATAACTTGTTGCACATGAGAGAATTCATACAGGGAGAAGTCATATTCATGTGCAGAATGTGGGAAATGTTTTACTAACAAATCAAGTCTTATTAGACATGAGAAAATTCACACTGGAGAGAAGCCATATTTATGTTCAGAATGTGGGAAATGTTTTACTCGTAAATCACATCTTGTTTCACATGAGAGAATTCACACAGGTGAAGCCATATTAATGTTCAGAATGTGGGAAATGTTTTACTGAGAATCAATCTTGTTTACACATGAGAGAATTCACACAGGAGAGAAGCCATATTCATGTTCAGAATGTGGAAATGCTTTTCAAATAAATCAAATCTTATTGCACATGAAAGAATTCACACAGGAGAGAAGGTTCAGGTTCAGACTTTGATAAATGTTTTATTCGGATATCGGCTCTTTCCAAGCATAAGAAAATTTACACAGAGAATTTTATTATCAGATTGTAACAAAAGTACCTGTGTTTTGAACCTTGGTTTCTATAGTTCTTTTACCCTCCCGGAAGTGATACTCTTAACTCTTAAAAGGAAGGGGCCTGGTTTTATATATAAAAATAAAAAATGTTACATAATGTGTTGTTTTGACAAAGACTGAATTGTATTTTGATTTTTTAATGAATCCACTGGGGTGCGCCATTTTACTTTGCACGTGTGTAAGAGACAGGGTAGCCAACCCTTTTATTATTTCTGAACAAATCTACAGAAATTCACAGAAAGTCGTACATTTTTACAGACATTTTACCATGCCCCCATAAAGGCCACCCCCCCCCATAAAGATCTCACCCCCATACTGATGATTACACCCAATATACAGCACATGAGAATGGTATTGGGCCATGTATGTACAGTGGTGTGAAAGTGTTTGCTCCTTCCTGGTTTCTTCTTTTCCCCGTTTGTCGCACTTAAATGTTTTAGATCACCAAACCAATGTAAATACTAGACAAAGATAACACAAGAAAACACAGAATGCAGTTTGTAAATGAAAGTCTTTATTATTATGGGGAAAAAGAAATCTCCCAGTAGCTTTGTGGTTTGTCAACATGGGGTTTGGCAAATTCCATTTTGGCTCAAACAACAATGTATGGGGCAATCTGACCTGCTGTTTCTTGAGCATGAAGTTCACCTTTAATCTCTTTAGAAGTTTTTCTGGGCTCTTTTATTAAAGGCCCCGTCACACACTACGATATCGTTGAAACGTCACGGGTTTTGAGACGTTCAAATGACGTTGTAACGACGTCGTAGCGTGTGACATATTGATATGACCAGTGATAAGTCGGCTGATCGTTGATCGCAGGTTTATGAACCGGACAATAAATCAGTCGATTATTGTACGTTCAATCTGCAGCATCGGCGAGTGTAACACCTTGATAACGATGTTCGTTAACGACTATGCCATTTCAGGACATAGGAATATAGGCATCCAAACGACTGCTAATATTGTTCGCTTGTCGCGGAGTCATTGCTGCGTCTTTAGCGATATCTGTACGTGTGACATCTCACCACCGATCATTGAACGACGTTAAGCGATCTAGGTCAACTCAGCTCGTTCATCGGATCGCTCGGACATTGAAGTGTATGACGGGGCCTTAACATTCATATTATCCGTCTCTTTATTTGTCATCAATTTTCCTCCTGCAGCCACATCCAGGGAGGTTGGCTACAGTCCGATGGATCTTACATTTCTGAATAATATGTGTAACTGTAGTCACAGGAACATCAAGCTGCTTGGAGCTGGTCTTACAACCTTTACCTTTATGCTTGTCTATAATTTTCTTTCTAATCTCCTGAGACAACTCTTTCCTTCGCTTTCCTCTGGTCCATGTTGAGTGTTGTACACATACATGTCACCAAACATGCACGTTGCAGTAATCTGTAGTTCCCTAATGATGCAATCACAACTTGACTCATTTACAAGAAAATGGTGAGAAAAACATGTCATTCATCCTAATCCAAATGGCAACAAGTATGTGGCAAAAAGTAACTTGAACTACCCCTGCCAAATTTCTGTCAGATGTGCTTTTTGCTTCATTCTCTTTTGTGTTTTTTCATTGAAGACAAATTAAATGAAGATAATAATAGCAAAGAATTTGTGATTGCAATCATTTTCAGGAAGAAACTGAGGTATTATCTGACAGAATTGCAGGGGTGTCAATACTTTTGGCCACAACTGTATATATTGTGGTGATGTGGCCCCTGGCCGCGGTGCATCACATGGGTTATCGGTGCAGGTCTCTGTTCACATGGGCTGGTTTTCCTTTGTGTGTGTTGCTGTGTGAAACCTGTCCGGTGTACAGTGGGTTAACAGCTGAAGGGTTTTCATGAGCTGAGTAAAACAGCTGAGTGTGAGTGCTGAAGATCTGAGAGATTCATGAGCCAAATGAGCGGCTGAACCTTGTGTATGAGTGCTTTGCTGGGCTAAACCTGAATGGTGCACAGGGGGTTAATCACATCTCACGGTCTGTGTGTGATGAGATGTGCTGATTGACTCACTGGGTTGCAGCTGTGGGGAGGAAGCCTGGATAAGAGCCTGCCAGGTGTCTGAATGAGAGAGAGGACAATGGGAGTCAGAGCAGTCCAGACCACTGCCATGTGAGGACGTGCTGGAAGTGATCCGTCCCCAGTGGGGAAGTGAAGGGAGGCTGCCAGCTCCATGCCGGTGCACCTAATGTGTGCATGCCAGTCAGTGATGAGGACCAAAGACGGCTCAAGGGCCAGGCGGTCATATGTGTGATGTGAGAGACCGAGGACGGCTCAAGGGCCAGGTGGTCATAGGTATAGCCGACTTTGGGACTGACTGTGCCAGTCGTGATATGGTCCCGTTGACTATTGTGAAGGTGTATGTGTAATCACAAGGGTGTATGTATAATTACCCTGTGTGATATGTGACTGTGTATGATGCAGTGTGGGTTGAGACTCCCTAGGAGTAGGTTGAGGATCCCTACAGCAGGATGGGGAAAGATCCCTGTCAGGGTGTTAGGCGGAGGTAACCGCCATTGGGGCCAACAATAGGTCATGATATGGTCCCGTTGATTCTCATGTGAATGTAATGTCATGTGATGTACTAATGGGTACGTTATGTCATATGTGAAAATGTAAATAAGTGTTATGTTTTATGTGATGAAAGCGGTTTATGACAGAAAAACAATAAATCCGCTGGTTATGTTCCGTTAAAATGTAGTCGCTGATGTCATTTCCCCATGCCAAGCGGGTTCCCCTGGGTCGCTACCTCACAATATACACTGCACAGTACCACTTCTCCTGTCCTGTATACAGGGTGTAATCCTCAGTATCTGTATTATTCTGTATATATACACTGCACAGTACCACTTCTCCTGTCCTGTATACGGGTGCAATCCTCAGTATCTGTATTATTCTGTATATATACACTGCACAGTACCACTTCTCCTGTCCTGTATACAGGGTGCTAATCCTCAGTATCTGTATTATTCTGTATATATACACTGCACAGTCACCACTTCTCCTGTCCTGTATACTGGGTGTAATCCTCAGTATCTGTAATTATTCTGTATATATACACTGCACAGTACACTTCTCCTGTCCTGTATACTGGGTGTAATCCTCAGTATCTGTATTATTCTGTATATATACACTGCACAGACCACTTCTCCTGTCCTGTATACTGGGTGTAATCCTCAGTATCTGTATTATTCTGTATATATACACTGCACAGTACCACTTCTCCTGTCCTGTATACTGGGTGTAATCCTCAGTATATGTATTATTCTGTATATATACACTGCACAGTACCACTTCTCCTGTCCTGTATACTGGGTGTAATCCTCAGTATCTGTATTATTCTGTATATATACACTGCACAGTACCACTTCTCCTGTCCTGTATACTGGGTGTAATCCTCAGTATCTGTATTATTCTGTATATATACACTGCACAGCACCACTTCTCCTGTCCTGTATACTGGGTGTAATCCTCAGTATCTGTATTATTCTGTATATATACACTGCACAGTACCACTTCTCCTGTCCTGTATACTGGGTGTAATCCTCAGTATCTGTATTATTATGTATATATACACTGCACAGCACCACTTCTCCTGTCCTGTATACTGGGTGTAATCCTCAGTATCTGTATTATTCTGTATATATACACTGCACAGCACCACTTCTCCTGTCCTGTATACTGGGTGTAATCCTCAGTATCTGTATTATTCTGTATATATATACACTGCACAGTACCACTTCTCCTGTCCTGTATACTGGGTGTAATCCTCAGTATCTGTATTATTCTATATATATACACTGCACAGTATCACTTCTCCTGTCCTGTATACTGGGTGTAATCCTCAGTATCTGTATTATTCTGTATATATACACTGCACAGTACCACTTCTCCTGTCCTGTATACTGGGTGTAATCCTCAGTATCTGTATTATTCTGTATATATACACTGCACAGCACCACTTCTCCTGTCCTGTATACTGGGTGTGATCCTCAGTATCTGTATTATTCTGTATATATACACTGCACAGTACCACTTCTCCTGTCCTGTATACTGGGTGTAATTCTCAGTATCTGTATTATTCTGTATATATACACTGCAGAGTACCACTTCTCCTGTCCTGTATACTGGGTGTAATCCTCAGTATCTGTATTATTCTGTATATATACACTGCACAGTACCACTTCTCCTGTCCTGTATACTGGGTGTAATCCTCAGTATCTGTATTATTCTATATATATATACACTGCACAGTATCACTTCTCCTGTCCTGTATACTGGGTGTAATCCTCAGTATCTGTATTATTCTGTATATATACACTGCACAGTACCACTTCTCCTGTCCTGTATACTGGGTGTAATCCTCAGTATCTGTATTATTTTGTATATATACACTGCACAGCACCACTTCTCCTGTCCTGTATACTGGGTGTAATCCTCAGTATCTGTATTATTCTATATATATACACTGCACAGTATCACTTCTCCTGTCCTGTATACTGGGTGTAATCCTCAGTATCTGTATTATTCTGTATATATACACTGCACAGTACCAATTCCCCTGTCCTGTATACTGGGTGTAATCCTCAGTATCTGTATTATTATGTATATATACACTGCACAGTATCACTTCTCCTGTCCTGTATACTGGGTGTAATCCTCAGTATCTGTATTATTCTGTATATATACACTGCACAGCACCACTTCTCCTGTCCTGTATACTGGGTGTAATCCTCAGTATCTGTATTATTCTGTATATATACACTGCACAGTATCACTTCTCCTGTCCTGTATACTGGGTGTAATCCTCAGTATCTGTATTATTCTGTATATATACACTGCACAGCACCACTTCTCCTGTCCTGTATACTGGGTGTAATCCTCAGTATCTGTATTATTCTGTATATATACACTGCACAGTATCACTTCTCCTGTCCTGTATACTGGGTGTAATCCTCAGTATCTGTATTATTCTATATATATACACTGCACAGTACCACTTCTCCTGTCCTGTATACTGGGTGTAATCCTCAGTATCTGTATTATTCTGTATATATACACTGCACAGTACCACTTCTCCTGTCCTGTATACTGGGTGTAATCCTCAGTATCTGTATTATTCTGTATATATATATATACACTGCACAGTACCACTTCTCCTGTCCTGTATACTGGGTGTAATCCTCAGTATCTGTATTATTCTGTATATATACACTGCACAGTACCTCTTCTCCTGTCCTGTATACTGGGTGTAATCCTCAGTATCTGTATTATTCTGTATATATACACTGCACAGTACCACTTCTCCTGTCCTGTATTCTGGTGTAATCCTCAGTATCTGTATTATTCTGTATATATGCACTGCACAGTACCACTTCTCCTGTCCTGTATACTGGGTGTAATCCTCAGCATCTGTATTATTCTGTATATATACACTGCACAGTACCACTTCTTCTGTCCTGTATACTGGGTGTAATCCTCAGTATCTGTATTATTCTGTATATATACACTGCACAGTACCACTTCTTCTGACCAGTATACTGGGTGTAATCCTCAGTATCTGTATTATTCTGTATATATACACTGCACAGTACCACTTCTCCTGTCCTGTATACTGGGTGTAATCCTCAGTATCTGTATTATTCTGTATATATACACTGCACAGTACCACTTCTCCTGTCCTGTATACTGGGTGTAATCCTCAGTATCTGTATTATTCTGTATATATACACTGCACAGTACCACTTCTCCTGTCCTGTATACTGGGTGTAATCCTCAGTATCTGTATTGTTCTGTATATATACACTGCACAGTACCACTTCTCCTGTCCTGTATACTGGGTGTAATCCTCAGTATCTGTATTATTCTGTATATATACACTGCACAGTACCACTTCTCCTGTCCTGTATACTGGGTGTAATCCTCAGTATCTGTATTATTCTGTATATATACACTGCACAGTACCACTTCTCCTGTCCTGTACACTGGGTGTAATCCTCAGTATCTGTATTAATACACTGCACAGTACCACTTCTCCTGTCCTGTATACTGGGTGTAATCCTCAGTATCTGTATTATTCTGTATATATATATACACTGCACAATACCATTCTCCTGTGCTGCATATTAGGTGTAATTATCAGCATCTGCTTTCATTCAGGATTTGGTTATAGGGGTGTGTTCTTTATGGGGGTGTGGTAAAATGTCCGTCAATATGTTCGAATACATATTAGACTTTCTGTACAGTTGTTCAGAAAAAAACTGAATAAAGGGTTGGTGACCGTAACTCTTACACATGTAACATAGTAACATAGTAACATAGTTTTTAAGGTTGAAGGAAGACTTTAAGTCCATCTAGTTCAACCCATAGCCTAACATGTTGATCCAGAGGAAGGCAAAAAAAAAACCCCATGTGGCAACACTAATCTCCACATTGGGGGAAAAAATTCCTTCCTGACTCCAGATACGGCAATCAGACTAATTCCCTGGATCAACACCCTATCAAAGAATCTAGTATATATAACCGGTAATATTATAGTTTTCAAGAAAGGCATCCAGGCCCTTCTTAAATGTTAGTAGTGACTCACTCATTACAACATCATGTGGCAGAGAGTTCCATAGTCTCACTGCTCTTACAGTAAAGAATCCGCGTCTGTGATTATGATTAAACCTTCTTCCCTCCAGACGTAGAGGATGCCCCTTGTCCCAGTCTCAGGCCTAAGAGTAAAGAGATCATTAGAAAGGTCTCTGTACTGCCCCCTCATATATTTGTACATTATTATAAGATCACCCCTAAGCCTTCGTTTTTCCAAGCTAAATAACCCCAAGTTTAATAACCTGTCTTGGTATTGCAGACCCCTTAGTCCTCTAATAACTTTTGTCGCTCTTCTCTGGACCCGCTCTAGTTCAGCTATGTCTTTCTTATACACCGGAGACCAGAATTGTACACAGTATTCTAAGTGTGGTCGCACTAGTGACTTGTATAGAGGTAAAATTATGTTCTCCTCATGAGCATCTATGCCTCTTTTAATACATCCCATTATTTTATTATGTGCAAAGTAAGATGACGCCCCCCAGTGGATGCACTAAAAAAAATACAATTCAATTCAACATTGATCAAAACAACATTTTATGTAATATTTTTTTAATATAAAAACCTGGCTGCTTCTTTCAAGGGCCGGCTTCACACCACATTTTTTCGGCTGTCAGGCTGTTCTCGGTGCTTTGCAGGAGGCACCGGACACAGCCCGACAGCTCCGGACAAACAGAACAGGAGGGTTAATATGCCCTCCGGTCCTGTTTACAACCAGATTCGGCAGAGCGCAGCTGCAGGAGCTGTCCCTGCTGAAATGACAGAATCGCGGTTCTGAAATGTTATCAGGGGACAGCTCCAGGTGCTGAAGTTCAGCGCAGCCGCCGCTGAGCTTCAGCACCCGCCATCTGGTAACCTGGCAGATTTTCTGTCGGGTCAGGCGCCCCATAGACTCCCATGTTATGGGGCACTGGATCCGGGAGAATCCGGCTTGATCCGGTTTGGTTTAATTTTTTGCCTTGGACACAAAAATGCTGCATGCTCCGATTTTGTGTCCGGGGCAAAAAAGAATGGAGGCTGATGCTGCTGGACAGGGACAAAACCTGATGGCAAATCACTGTCATCCGGCACCATAGGGCTACATTGTGTCAAAATCGGGTCCGGGGCTGTCAGGTTCACATCGGACAGCCCCGGACCTGATCACACGGTGGTGTGAAGCTGGCCTAAGAGCAAGAGTATCACTGCAGGAAGGTGAATGGACCATAGACACCTAAGGTCTCACAACATCATGTACTTTTGTTACAATCTGACAATAAAAAGGCTTCACTGTGTAAATATTCTTGCATTTGAAAAGAGCCGATATCCGAATAAAACATTTATCAAATTCTGAACGTGAAAATATATTCTCTCCTGTGTGAATTCTCTCATGTGCTAGATGATTTGATTTAATTGAAAAGCATTTCTGACATCATGGACATGAATATGGCTTCTCTCCTGTGTGAATTCGCTCATGATTAACAAGAGTTGATTTCTGAGTAAAACATTTCCCACATTCTGAACATGAATACGGCTTATCTCCTGTGTGAATTCTCTCATGTCTAACAAGATGTGATTTATTAGTAAAACATTTCCCACATTCTGCACATGAATATGGCTTCTCTCCTGTGTGAATTCTCTCATGTGCAACAAGATTTACTTTCTGTGTAAAACATTTCCCACATTGTGGACATGAATATGGCTTCTCTCCTGTGTGAATTCTCTTATGTGCTATAACATTTGATTTAGTTGAAAAGCATTTCTGACATTGTGGACATAAATATGGCTTATCTCCTGTGTGAACTTTATCATGTTTAACAAGATCTGATTTATTAGTAAAACATTTCCCACATTCTGCACATGAATATGGCTTCTCTCCTGTGTGAATTCTCTCATGTGCAACAAGACTAACTTTCTGCGTAAAACATTTCTCACATTGTGAACATGAAAAAAGCTTCTCTCCTGTGTGAATTTTCTCATGAATAATAAGATGTGATTTCTGAGCAAAACATTTCCCACATTCTGAACATGAATATGGCTTCTCTCCTGTGTGAATTTGCTCATGAATAATAAGATGTGATTTCTGAGCAAAACATTTCCCACATTCTGAACATGAATATGGCTTCTCTCCTGTGTGAATTTTCTCATGAATAATAAGATGTGATTTCTGAGCAAAACATTTCCCACATTCTGAACATGAATATGGCTTCTCTCCTGTGTGAATTTTCTCATGAATAATAAGATGTGATTTCTGAGCAAAACATTTCCCACATTCTGAACATGAATATGGCTTCTTCCTTCTTCTGTGACTTTTATTTTGTTTAATATTCTGAGATGATTTTGGAGATAATACTTCATTATAATCAGATGACAGGTCTTTGCTGTTATCAGCTGGGGGAACATCGGAGATATCATCACGCTGTTCACGTGTATCTTCTGCTTTATATTCTAAAGACATCAGATGTCCTGCAGAGCTCCTGGTACATTCATCTACCAAGAATGAATATTTTTCATGTTACATTATTTAAAAATATTTTAGATATAATAAATTAAAATAAAAATCCCATACAAAAGGCAACATACATAGCAAAACTATTAACTGATTTTTTTATACAATCTTTGCCCTAATCAATTCTAGTAATGTCCATTCCAGATTCTGCCCGTGGGGCATCCTCGTACCATTCTACTACTGCAGAGTGATATAGTTGCGGTGTCCTGGTATCATTCTACTACTGCTGAGTGATGTAGTTGTGGTGTCCTGGTAACATTCTACTACTGCTGAGTGATATAGTTGTGATGTCCTGGTATCATTCTACTACTGCTGAGTGATATAGTTGTGGTGTCCTGGTACCATTCTACTACTGCTGAGTGATATAGTTGTGGTGTTCTGGTATCATTCTACTACTGCTGAGTGATATAGTTGTGGTGTCCTGGTACCACTTTACTTTACATGAGAAAAAAAAAATCCCAAAATATTTAACTACATAAATAGTAAGAAACTAAAAAATGATTGTGTTGGCCCCCTTAAAAATAGTCTGGGTGAAATGGTGGATGAGGATGAGGAAAAAGCCAATATGCTAAATTACTTTTTTTCAACAGTATTTACATAAGAAAATCCCATGACAGACAATATGATCAGTGATAACAAAAACTCTCAATTAAATGTCACCTGCTTAACCCAGCAGGAAGTACGGCATCGTCAAAAATCACTAAAATTGACAAATCCCCGGGCCCGGATGGGATACACTCCAGAGTGCTGCAGGAATTAAGTACTGTCATAGATAGACCATTATTTTTAATATTTAAAGATTCCATAATAACAGGGTCTGTACCACAGGACTGGCATATAGCAAATGTGGTGCCAATATTCAAAAAGGGGACAAAAACTGAACTTGGAAATTATAGGCCAGTAAGCTTAACCTCTACTGTAGGTAAAATCCTAGAGGGTTTTCTAAGAGATGCTATACTGGAGTATCTGAAGAAAAATAACCTCATGACCCAATATCAACTTGGGTTTATAAGGGACCGTTCCTGTCAAACTAATCTGATAATCTTCTATGAAGAGGTAAGTTGTGGACTGGACCAAAGAAATGCAGTGGACGTGGTGTATATGGACTTTTCAAAAGCTTGATACGGTGCCACACAAAAGGTTGATACATAAAATGAGAGCAATGGGGATAGGGGAAAATATGTGTAAGTGGGTTAAGAACTGGCTTAGTGATAGGAAACAAAGGGTGGTTATTAATGGAACACACTCAGGATGGGTCACAGTTAACAGTGGGGTACCACAGGGGTCAGTGTTGGGCCTACTTCTTTTTAATATATTTATTAATGACCTTGTAGGGGACATACAGAGTAGAATCTTGATATTTGCAGATGACACTAAACTCTGTAGGGTAATCAATACAGAGGAGGACAATTTTATATTACAGGAGGATTTATGTAAACTAGAAGCTTGGGCTGATAAATGGCAAATGAGCTTTAATGGGGATAAATGTAAAGTCATGCACTTGGGCAGAGGAAACAAAAGGTATAATTATGTGCTTAATTGTAAAACACTGGGCAAAACTGTCACTGAAAAAGACCTGGGTGTATGGGTAGATGACAAACTCACATTTAGTGGCCAGTGTCAGGCAGCTGCTGCAAAGGCAAATAAAATAATGGGATGCATTAAAAGAGGCATAGATGCGCATGAGGAGGACATAATTTTACCTCTATACAAGTCACTAGTGCGACCACACTTAGAATATTGTGTACAATTCTGGTCTCCGGTGTATAAGAAAGACATAGCTGAACTAGAGCGGGTCCAGAGAAGAGCGACAAAAAGTCATTAGAGGACTGAGGGGTCTGCAATACCAAGACAGGTTATTAAGAGGACTGAGGGGTCTGCAATACCAAGACAGGTTATTAGAGGACTGAGGGGTCTGCAATACCACAAGACAGGTTATTAGAGGACTGAGGGGGTCTGCAATACCAAGACAGGTTATTAGAGGACTGAGGGGTCTGCAATACCAAGACAGGTTATTAGAGGACTGAGGGGTCTGCAATACCAAGACAGGTTATTAGAGGACTGAGGGGTCTGCAATACCAAGACAGGTTATTAGAGGACTGGGGGTCTACAATACCAAGACAGGTTATTAGAGGACTGGGGGTCTACAATACCAAGACAGGTTATTAGAGGACTGAGGGGTCTGCAATACCAAGACAGGTTATTAGAGGACTGAGGGGTCTGCAATACCAAGACAGGTTATTAGAGGACTGAGGGGTCTGCAATACCAAGACAGGTTATTAGAGGACTGGGGGGTCTGCAATACCAAGACAGGTTATTAGAGGACTGGGGGTCTGCAATACCAAGACAGGTTATTAGAGGACTGAGGGGTCTACAATACCAAGACAGGTTATTAGAGGACTGAGGGGTCTACAATACCAAGACAGGTTATTAGAGGACTGAGGGGTCTGCAATACCAAGACAGGTTATTAGAGGTCTGGGGTCTGCAATACCAAGAAGGTTATTAGAGGACTGAGGGGTCTGCAATACTAAGACAGGTTATTACACTTGGGATTATTTAGCTTGGAAAATCGAAGGGGTGATCTTATAATAATGTATAAATATATGAGGGGACAGTACAGAGACCTTTCTAATGATATCTTTACTTTTAGCTTTACGGGACAAGGGCGTCTTACAGAGATGGACAAGGGGCTCTTACAGACGGACAAGGGGGCGTCCTCTACAGAGACTGGGACAAGGGGGCGTCCTCTACAGAGACAGGGACAAGGGGGCGTCCTCTACAGAGACGGGGACAAGGGGGCGTCCTCTACAGAGACGGGGACAAGGGGGCGTCCTCTACAGAGACGGGGACAAGGGGGCATCCTCTACGTCTGGAGGAAAGAAGGTTTAATCATAATCACAGATGCGGATTCTTTACTGTAAGAGCAGTGAGACTATGGAACTCTCTGCCACATGAGGGTTGTAATGAGGAGTCACTACTAACATTTAAGAAGGGCCTGGATGCCTTTCTTGAAAACTATAATATTACCGTTATATATACTAGATTCTTATAGGGCGTTGATCCAGGGAATTAGTCTGATTGCTGTATTGGAGTCAGGAAGGAATTTTTTTCCCCCAATGTGGAGCTTAGTGTTGCCACATGGGTTTTTTTTGCCTTCCTCTGGATCAACATGTTAGGCTATGGGGGGAACTAGATGGACTTAAGGTCTTCTTTCATTATCTGCCCGGGTAAAATGACCTGAGGCCGCATTTATGTGTTACACCAGGGCGAGGATTTCTATACCGCAACAAAACCTCACCGCTGGCTGCAAAATCAGGAGCAGAATGTGCAATAATTGGAATTGTAGCAAAAACACATCATGGCCGCAACATATGAAAGCAGCATCAGAGGTGTTATCCACCACTATCATCCTTAGTATACACCCCCAATATAAGACCAGTGGGGTCTGACACTCACCACCACCGATCAGCTGTTACCAGCTTTGGTAGTGGCTGGATATAAGCCATATACAGAGTGGAACAACACAGAGCTGGAAATATTTGTCTATAACTCCATAAGACAACACTGCACATCACTAAAGATTCCACCTCCCCACAGTGAGGCATGGTGGGGGCAGCATTGTGCATCACTAAAGATCCCCTACCCACAGTGAGCATGGTGGGGGCAGCATTGTGCTTTGTGAGGACTATCACCTTTCAGAACAACAACAACCATAAGTGAATACATATTACCATAAGCATTCATTGGAATAGAAGAATCTCCAGCTGAAAGAAATGAAAAACCACAAAACAGAAAATCTCTGGCCCAAACTGTCCGGTAAATGAGGAAAATGCGACTATTCTCTGCTTTATTTAGTGGTGACCCTCACTGGGGCGGTTACCTGCAGGACTTCCTCTGTACACCACTCATCACCCCACACAGCACCGCCGTCCTCTATTATATCTGCAGGACCGTCCTCTGTACACCACTCATCACCCGCGCAGCACCGCGTTCCTCCATTATATCTGCAGGACGTCCTCTGTACACCACTCATCACCTCGCACAGCACCGCCTTCCTCCATTATACTGCAGGACTGTCCTCTGTACACCAGCTCATCACCCGCACAGCACCGCCTTCCTCCATTATACTTGCAGGACCGTCCTCTGTACACCGCTCATCACCTCGCACAGCACCGCTTCCTCCATTATATCTGCTGGAAATAAGATTCTTCAGATCTTACCCGGATTCGTAACTGGGAAAGAAAATAATAGAAAAGTCACAGAGGGTAAGAAGGAGCAAAACGTCACAGAGGGGAAGAAGGAGCAAAAGTCACAGAGGGGAAGAAGGAGCAAAACGTCACAGAGGGGAAGAAGGAGCAAAACGTCACAGAGGGGAAGAAGGAGCAAAAGTCACAGAGGGGAAGAAGGAGAAAAGTCGCAGAGGGGAAGAAGGAGAAAAGTCACAGAGGGGGAAGAAGGAGAAAAAGTCACAGAGGGGAAGAAGGAGCAAAAGTCCCCAGAGGGGAAGAAGGAGCAAAAGTCACAGAGGGGAAGAAGGAGCAAAAGTCACAGAGGGGAAGAAGGAGCAAAAGTCCAGAGGGGGAAGAAGGAGAAAGTCACAGAGGGGAAGAAGGAGAAAAAGTCACAGAGGGGAAGAAGGAGCAAAAGTCACAGAGGGAAGAAGGAGCAAAAGTCACAGAGGGGAAGAAGGAGCAAAGTCACAGAGGGAAGAAGGAGCAAAGTCGCAGAGGGGAAGAAGGAGAAAAGTCACAGAGGGGGAAGAAGGAGAAAAAGTCACAGAGGGGAAGAAGGAGCAAAAGTCACAGAGGGGAAGAAGGAGCAAAAGTCACAGAGGGGAAGAAGGAGAAAAGTCACAGAGGGGAAGAAGGAGGAAAAGTCACAGAGGGGAAGAAGGAGAAAAGTCACAGAGGGGAAGAAGGAGCAAAAGTCACAGAGGGAAGAAGGAGCAAAAGTCACAGAGGGGAAGAAGGAGCAAAAGTCACAGAGGGGAAGAAGGAGCAAAAGTCACAGAGGGGAAGAAGGAGCAAAAGTCACAGAGGGAAGAAGGAGCAAAAGTCACAGAGGGGAAGAAGGAGCAAAAGTCACAGATGGGAAGAAGGAGCAAAAGTCACAGAGGGGAAGAAGGAGCAAAAGTCACAGAGGGGAAGAAGGAGAAAAGTCACAGAGGGGAAGAAGGAGCAAAAGTCACAGAGGGGAAGAAGGAGAAAAAGTCACAGAGGGGAAGAAGGAGCAAAAGTCACAGAGGGGAAGAAGGAGCAAAAGTCACAGATGGGAAGAAGGAGCAAAAGTCACAGATGGGAGAAGGAGCAAAAGTCACAGAGGGGAAGAAGGACAAAAGTCACAGAGGGGGAAGAAGGAGAAAAAGTCACAGAGGGGAAGAAGGAGAAAAAGTCACAGATGGGAAGAAGGAGCAAAAGTCACAGGGGAAGAAGGAGCAAAGTCACAGAGGGGAAGAAGGAAAAAAGTCACAGAGGGGAAGAAGGAGAAAAAGTCACAGAGGGGGAAGAAGGAGCAAAAGTCACAGGACGGGAGAAGGAGAAAAGTCCAGAGAGGGGAAAAGTGAAGCAAAAGTCCACAGGGGGAAGAAGGAGCAACGTCACAGAGGGAGAGAAGAGCAAAATCACTGAGGGGAAGAAGGAGCAAAAGTCACAGAGGGAAGAAGAAGGAGCAAAAGTCACAGAGGGGAAGAAGGAGCAAAAGTCACAGAGGGGAAGAAGGAGCAAAGTCACAGAGGGGAAGAAGGAGCAAACGTCACAGAGGGGAAGAAGGAGCAAACGTCACAGAGGGGGAGAAGGAGCAAACGTCACAGAGGGGAAGAAGGAGCAAAAGTCACAGAGGGGAAGAAGGAGGAAAAGTCACAGAGGGGAAGAAGGAGCAAAAGTCACAGAGGGGGAAGAAGGAGGAAAAGTCACAGAGGGGGAAGAAGGAGGAAAAGTCACAGAGGGGAAGAAGGAGCAAAACGTCACAGAGGGGAAGAAGGAGCAAAATTCACAGAGGGGAAGAAGGAGCAAAAGTCACAGAGGGGAAGAAAAAGCAAACGTCACAGAGGGGAAGAAGGAGCAAAAGTCACAGAGGGGATGAAGGAGCAAAAGCCACAGAGGGGAAGAAGGAGCAAAAGTCACAGAGGGGAAGAAGGAGCAAAAGTCACAGAGGAAGAAGGAGCAAACGTCACAGAGGGGAAGAAGGAGCAAAAGTCACAGAGGGGAAGAAGGACGAAAAGCCACAGAGGGGAGGAAGGAGCAAAAGTCACAGAGGGGAAGAAGGAGCAAAAGTCACAGAGGGGATGAAGGAGCAAAAGTCACAGAGGGGGAAGAAGGAGCAAAAGTCACAGAGGGGATGAAGGAGCAAAAGTCACAGAGGGGAAGAAGGAGGAAAAGTCACAGAGGGAAGAAGGAGAAAAGCCACAGTCGGAAGGACGAGTATTGTAGAAAATTGTAGTGGACCAGAGAAGATCAGTAATCAGGATTAGTGATGAGCGAGTATGCTCTGCGCTGCTCGGTACTCGCACGAGTATCCCGGTACTCGGGATGCGCGGCGAGCACCGAGTACCGCCGAGATGCTCGGACTGCTCGGTAATAATAAGCGATCTGACACACGTATACAGCTCCCTTCAGTGCACAGAGTGAGCTGGCACCTCACAGAGAGCAGATTCATTGTTAGGATCCCTCTGGGGGGCACAGCAAGGTGTTGTACGTTGCAGCGATTTCAAAAAGCCCCCCCTCCCGCCCTTTCCCAGCAATACTCGTTTTATAACCGGAAGTCTGTGGGCGGTGCCTGTCACTCATTGACTTACATTGGGCTCGGTGCTCGGCCGAGTACACGAGTATCTTGAGATGCTCGGCCAGAGCACCGAGCACCCGAGCATTTTAGTGCTTGCTCATCAGTCATCAGGATCCATCAGGTCTCCTGACACTTCTTTAGTAGTAGATACTCATTCTCTGTTCTAGGATTCTGGAGCCTCTCTCCTTTTATCTCAGCGTTGCACAGTTCATCTGTTATTCATACTGATATTATTATATTATATTGACAGCTGGTTGTTAGCAGTTGGGTGGTGCCATGGCCTAATCTAATCAGTTGACTATGTCATGGTAGGCACATGCCCCTTTGATAAAGACAATGCAATTACCTAGTCATCATGGACATTGCTGATATCCAGTAGGGGCTTTTGTGCTCAGAGGATCCTTCACATCCGGATCTGGTGTCTCCATCTGCTTCCATGTTATGTGACTCCACGCTGGAGATCAGACATGGGCATTGCTGATATCCAGTAGGGGCCCATGTCATCAGAGGATCCTTCACATCCGGATCTGATGTGGGATAAGGGAATTTTTTCCCCCGCATTCCTTCAAGATTTGTAACTTTTACAGTTTTATGAGACATGGACTAGTGACGAGCGAGCAGTAAAATGCTTGGGTGCTTGACCCGAGCACCGAGCCCAATGTTAAGATACCGTTACACATATCTCTGGAGACATTGCTTGAAACTCACTGGTTGCAGTGAAATCATGGACACATTGTTCCATTTTGTTGCCGTGTACAAATGTAACAATGTGTCCATGATTTCACTGCAACCAGTGAGTTGCAAGCAATGTCTCCAGAGATATCTCTGTGTGTAACGGTACCTTTAATCTACGGGAAACCCGAGCATTTTTCTGGCGGCATCCCAGGCAGTCTGCATAAACCCTAAAAATGTCACCAATGTATAAGAACAGCGCTCAAATGACATGGGTACAGCCTGGGCAAGACCCTTGTAAGCATTTCGGACACCCAGGTCACTGCTATGAACAATGTTGTCTGAGTATTAGGAGCTGGAACACACATCGCCGTTCAGACAATGCCTATTCCTGCGCCTGTAATGCGAGCGCAGGGGGAAGTGATGTGACATGGAGGGAGGAAGAATCCTTGTTCCTCCCCCAGTGTCATGAGTGACATGAAGTTTAAATCGTGTCTAAATCTCCCGTGCAGATATCAGCTGTTCAGTGTCGGTGCGGGAGATTTAGACACAGCTGATCTGACTGCAATCTCCCTCGCCGACACCGAACAGCTGAACGCGGCATGGGAGATTTAGACAGTTGTCAGAGGTGAGAATGCAATTTATTTTTATTCACTTACATTTCACTTTAGCAGTGAATGTACAGGAAGCCAGAAGCTGCCGCACATACGCTGCTAAAGAGAAAGTAACATGTCACATGGGGGAGGAACGAGCACAGCGCCGTCAGGTCTGATATAGACCTGATGACACTGTGCGGCCAGCCAATCACTGTAATGCCACAACCAACATGGCGGACGCATTAGTGTCTGGCAGCCAATCCCTGCATGTGGGCTGGCTCTGTAAAGAGTGCCAACATGCAGGAAGGGGGGAGCAGAGCAGCCGAGCACCGAGCACTGACGAGCATGAGCCCAAGCACCGAGCACTGACGAGCATGAGCCCAAGCACCGAGCACGACGAACATGAGCCAGAGCACCGACGACATGAGCCAGAGCACCGACGAACATGAGCCGAGCACCGGACGAGCATGAGCCAGTGCACCGACAGCATGAGCCCGAGCACCGACTAGCATGAGCCCGAGCACCGACTGAGCATGAGCCCAGAGCACCGACGAGCATGAGCCAGAGCACCGACGAGCATGAGCCCGAGCCACCGACGAGCATGAGCCTGAGCACCGACAAGCATGAGCCCGAGCACCGACGAGCATGAGCCCGAGCACCGACGAGCATGAGCCCGAGCACCGACGAGCATGAGCCCGAGCACCGACGAGCATGAGCCCGAGCACCGACGAGCATGAGCCCGAGCACTGACGAGCATGAGCCCGAGCACCGAGCACTGACGAGCATGAGCCCGAGCACCGAGCACTGACGAGCATGAGCCCGAGCACTGACGAGCATGAGCCCGAGCACCGAGCACTGACGAGCATGAGCCCAAGCACCGAGCACTGACGAGCATGAGCCCAAGCACCGAGCACTGACGAACATGAGCCAGAGCTCCGACGAACATGAGCCAGAGCACCGACGAGCATGAGCCCGAGCACCGACTAGCATGAGCCAGAGCACCGACGAACATGAGCCAGAGCACCGACGAACATGAGCCAGAGCACCGACGAGCATGAGCCAGTGCACCGACTAGCATGAGCCCGAGCACCGACGAGCATGAGCCTGAGCACCGACAAGCATGAGCCTGAGCACCGACAAGCATGAGCCCGAGCACCGACGAGCATGAGCCCGAGCACCGACGAGCATGAGCCCGAGCACCGACGAGCATGAGCCCGAGCACTGACGAGCATGAGCCCGAGCACCGAGCACTGACGAGCATGAGCCCGAGCACCGAGCACTGACGAGCATGAGCCCGAGCACCAAGCACTGACGAGCATGAGCACCGAGCACTGTCGAGCATGAGCCCGAGCACTGACGAGCATGAGCCCGAGCACCGAGCACTGACGAGCATGAGCCCGAGCACCGACCAGCATGAGCCCGAGCACCGACGAGCATGAGCCCGAGCACCGAGCACTGACGAGCATGAGCCCGAGCACTGACGAGCATGAGCCCGAGCACCGAGCACTGACGAGCATGCTCGCTCATCCCTACAACAGACACATGAGGGCTTGTATTTTATGGATCGAGTTGTAGGTGTGAATGTCACCATTCGTTACACAATATAATGTACTGAAAAATCGGAAAAAGACGTGAAGTAATTAAAAATAACACAATTCTGCCTGTGTATCTTGGATGATTGTTTATGTCAGCCCTAATACGGCGATACCAAACATGCATCGATTTTTTATTTTTTATATTTTAATGAAGAAAATGTATAATATGGCAAAAATAAGTTTTGATTTTTGCTGTTCTGAGACCAGTAACATTTTTTTCTGGTGAGGGGGCTGAGTGACGGCTTGTTTATTGCATGGTGATGCAGCTACCTGAGGGACAGAAGGGGTGGTCACAATGGGCCCCGCGCTCAGAGGGGCCCACCCGGAGCAGGAGCTGCCTTTAACGAGACCATTATACTGAAGCTGTGCAGCAGAGCAGGGAGACACAATATTTCTGCATTATGGCTCTCGGTTCTATAGGCTGCAGGTCCCCTTTTAGCCCGTCTATAGGATGGCAGGCGATACAGTGGCCGAGGTGGCGGCACATGCAGAAGACATCAGAGCCACAGTGCGGTGATGTCATTGTTCTGGGGCTCTGATGTCCTTGCGTGTGTCATCCCTATGACAGCTTGGTGCCTTGCTGATGGATTTGTCGGGATCCTGGATTAGGTCAGTTAAAGTATATTATGTCTTTTATTTCAATTATAACTTGTGGGGGCATAAAAGTGTTGAGCCCCAGGCCCTGGGGTACTCAGGTATCAGGCTCGGAGGGGTTCGCAGGGATGTCTCGGGTGGCGGTGCCTGAGCCCGTGGCCTGGGTGACACTTCAATAGAGGGGTTATGTACAAGGAAAAAAGAATTATTGCTACGTGACGCCACCTGTAGTACCTGGTGATGGGTCACCAGCGCCGCCACAGTCCTCCGTAGGGTGATGGCATTGCGGCAGGAATAGCAACGCTCCCTACTGGTGGAGCTGGACCTCCGGGGCAGTGTAGAGAAAATGGGCAGCTTGGAGTGGGACTTGAGGCCAGGGTAAGAAGCAGTGGGGCAGTCTATATGGAGGCTGAGGACGGAGAGGAATAATGCACACACTCTAAAGAAAGTCTCTCTTACCTTTTACTGATGGTATTCACAGGTAAGGATGTCCAGAGCACTGTCGGGTGACCAGGTGCACAGTGAGTCTCCACAGCAAGTGGGTACAAGGCCTCCTCAGGTTCCCTGCTGTCACTGAAGCCCTGTCTGTATGCAACACAACCGGCCTCCTCACTGTCTCTGGTCCTCTCTCTCTCCTCCTGCGACGTCTGAGGGGTTACCCTCTCTGATCACTGCTGTGTGTTCCCACACTACGGTGTCTGGCTCCCTCTTGCTGGGTACGCAGGGAGACCGGGTGACTGCAGTCTCCACTGTGTGCTGGGGTTTTTGCAGTCCTAAAGTGTTCCTGCAGGTGCGGATCCCAGAATTCTGGTACGTCTTGGATTAACTTTCACTAGTTCCTCTACTCCCTTGGCTAAGCTCCGTGCCTTCTGTCCCCACTCCTAGGCTTGGCTCAACAGCAGAAGGGCCACTCTGGGTCACTGGTTCGGGCCCAACCACAGCACCGATCACCAGGACGTGTTCACAGCTCTCCTAGCGTCTGCACACTCTAACTCCTCCCCCAGCAGCAGTATTTATAGGGGATCTCACCTAAAGTCAGTGAGCTCCCCCTACTGTGTCGGGGTGGAAGGTGTTGCATGTAGTAGGTACCTGCTGTGGAAAACCAGCTGTGCAGTAGGGAAGGCTGTGGCTACCTGCGTGAGCAGGGCACCACAAAAGCTAGGAGGGATAGCCAATACTAGAGAAGAGAAAGGAGTAAAAAAAATCTAAACAAACTGGAACAGTGGCAGCAACTCACAGAATGGTTTATAACAGGGAGAAATGCAAAGTCCTACATCTGGGCAAGAACAATAAAAAAAGCATCTACAGAATGGGAGGATTAGGGCTAAGCAACAGCACATGTGAAAGAGACTTGTGTATACTAATAGATCACAGACTGAACAGGAGATGCAGCAGCAAAAAAGGCAAACACAATTCTGGGATGTATTAAGAGAAGCCACAGTCTAGATCACATGAAGTCATTATCCCCCTCTAGTGGGGGCAATTATAGAGTTTGGAACTAAAAGTGGAGGCACTCACAGTGTGGCAAACGCTCATACATAGGGACATCTGTGGGGGGGTCCTCAAAGTGTGGGGACCATTATATAATTTGAGGGCTACTATAAAGTGTGGGGTAATAACACAGTGGTTTGGGGGAGCAGTGTGTGACGACATGGACTCTTTCAATGCATAGCATGAGTTACGTTTCTTATATTTGCCAGACACGTTGGTATTTTGTTAACTTGTGATAAGCCACTTATTGTTTCTACCAGACTCTTAGTTTACAAAGTTTGTGTTTACTAATGTAACTATCTCGCCCCTTTGTCAGAGAAGGTCAGAGACTCAAAGACAATTAAGTATGCAAGCCTACTATTGTCCAAAGGATGTGTATTGATAATTTAACGTAAATCCCATTCACCCCTCTTTACCTTGACGCCCTCAACCCCTCTGTCAGACTCATGACTCATAGGGCTATTATGTATGAGGCTTGAAATCTAACCAATGAGAGCACAGTCTTATTCCACCAATTGTGAAGTCCCCAATGTCCTCAAATTGAGTGCTAAAGGGTATATAAGGAGGTCCGTTTATTGACCAGGAGATATGCTAGATGCAGGGGTGAACCTAGCCTCTCTGCTGCCTGAGGCGAACTGCAAAACGGCGCCCCCCCACTAGTAATTTTTTTTTTAAATCGGTAAAAATAAATCTGGTTGATACAGATTTACATTTATCCTGTAAAATAGTGGACATTTTAGTTTACAGAAACAGAAAAAATGATGTCCACACAAGGATGTCAGCGCCATCACATGCACTTACAAGAACCACATAGGAGAATCCAGAACAAGGATCATTAACGGCAATGGCGGCTTGGCACAAGCATATAGACACACAATGATGACTGGCAGAGCTGTGGTCCTGTAGGCAGACACAGTCCTGCATCCTTATAGCACAGGAGGCAGCACTGATTGCCATCCTATGGCACACACCTACAAAACTCTGGACCGCTGCCTGGTACTGACTAGTCAGACATGTCACCATGCAGCACCATCCACACACCACAGGAAATGACCTGCAGTCTGAGCATCAACAAGCTGCCACTGCACTAAGCTGGTAAAATGGCGCTTCTCCTGCAACAGACCACGCCCCCTCCCGAATTGCTTAGCCAACCAGAAGCGCCGCACACGGGGCTGTCTGGAATTAATAACAGGGTCCTTCCTATTGGGTTGAGAAAAGGATATGGGAGCGGGAAGTAGGAAGAGCTTCACCGACCAACCGCTGCTCAGGAGAAACATGGCTGATGCCTGTATGTACTGAAGGACGGCACTGGATCCAGTGTGTAAGTTATGGCCAATCAGTCCTGCAGCAGAGGGACAATGTATCCTGCATCATAGAAATCATGGAGCCCCAGAGCTGAAGTTCTAATTGGGCACCCCACAAAAAAAAGAATATTTGGCTGGGTCACATAGGTACATCTCTCACAACATTTCAGCATTTACAGAGTAATTTTCCTCCTATTGAAGCCCCTAGATTCCCCTTTCATTGCCCCTATAAAGTGTGATGCCAACAAAAGTGCCCCACAAACATTGTATGATACCCCACAGTGCATTCCTCCACACGCACAGTATGATGACCTACTGTACCTCCTTCAACATACAGTATGATCCCCAACTATGACCACCGCCCAGCCCTCCATGTAGTATAATAGTCTCCAACACAGCCCTCAAATAGCCCTTCAAAAAGTATAAAGGCTCCCTTGTAGCCCTCCAAGTATTATGATGCCTCCCACAGAGCCCTCCATATATTTTAATGGGTTCCATGTAGTATAATTGGCTCCATATAATATAATACACCCCCACAGACCTCCATACAGAATAATGCACCCCCACAGACCTCCATATAGTATAATGCACCGTCACAAACCTCCATATAGAATAATGCACCCCCATAGTCCTCCATATAGAATAATGCACCCCCATAATCTTATATATAGTATAATGCACCCCCATAGTCGTCCATATAGTATAATGCACCCCCATGGTCCTCCATATAGTATAATGGGCCCCCATTGTCCTCCTATATTATATTGCACATTACATATTTACCATCAGTGTACTCACTGATTAAAAAAAAAAAAAAAGTAAACAATCACCTCTGTTCAGCATCTGCTCTGCCGCTCTGCATGTCTCAGCACAGTGGGGCTCAGTGATGACATTGTGTCCCACCGTGCTGAGCTGCAGACGGTAGACAGCGGCCGCCGGGACTCGGGAGAAGAATGCGGCTGGGACTATAGGAGCAGGAGCGGCATCCGTGGGAGGCAGCCACTGGTACACACACGGCTCCGCTCCGTACACCCGAAGCTCTGCTCTGTACACCCGCGGCTCCACTCCATACACCCCGTACACACGCGGCTCCGCTCCATACACCCCGTACACACGCGGCTCCGCTCCATACACCCCGTACACACGCGGCTCCGCTCCATACACCCCGTACACACGCGGCTCTGCTACATCCACACTGTGAATCCCGACCGACCCCACACAAAATTCACCTCATCCAGGATCGAGGTGCTGATCATGTGACCCCCTCACACCTCCCCTCCATTGACATCATCACAGGTCCTCTCACCAAAGAGCTGCAGTGTGTGGCTCTGTCAGCTCAGCTCACTAGTGATGGGCAGTCCAGCTCTTTTTGATGATCCGACTCAATAAACAGCTCTTTTTTTAAAATAATCCTGTGATGAATACAGAACCTCCCCTGTACAGTGATCTCCTCATTATACACCCTGTGATGATACAGAACCTCCCCTATACAGTGACCTCCTCATTATACACCCTGTGATGAATACAGACCCTCCCCTGTACAGTGATCTCCTCATTTTACATCCTGTGATGAATACAGACCCTCCTCTGTACAGTGATCTCCTCATTATACACCCTGTGATGAATACAGAACCTCCCCTGTACAGTGATCTCCTCATTATACACCCTGTGATGAATACAGAACCTCCCCTGTACAGTGATCTCCTCATTATACACCCTGTGATGATACAGACCCTCCCCTGTACAGTGATCTCCTCATTATACACCCTGTGATGAATACAGAACCTCCCCTGTACAGTGATCTCCTCATTATACACCCTGTGATGATACATACCCTCCCCTGTACAGTGTCTCCTCATTATACGCCCTGTGATGAATACAGAACCTCCCCTGTACAGTGATCTCCT
>JARQOC010000005.1:579836705-579870689 GCA_033576535.1 Allobates femoralis
ATAGACGGAGACGTCCTGACACCTTATAGGAACCTGACACATACAATGATAGCCGCATTGTCATCATTCCCCCATCCCTTCATAGCGTTACTGTATAATGTCCCAGCAGCAGCAGCATTCCCAGCAGTGTCACCTCTCCAGTCAGCAGCTCCATCATCTTGTAGGTGAGTTCTAGGATCTTCTGCTCATTGATGTCCTCATGTATCAGGGGGTGAGGTGGAGGCCCCGGGCCCCGGGCTCTTCCCTCACACTGTACAGGTCCTGACAGCACAGATCACTCCAGCTCTTCTTCACCACTGTGTAATCCTGGTTATGGAGAGGAGACACATACATAATCTCCAGTCTCCAGACATCTCCAGAGTCCTCACCTCTCCAGCTCTGTCCGTTATTCTGTCCATAGATAAGAATGAGGTCATGTGACATCTCTCACCTCTCCAGTAACAAGGAAGAGGATCTCTAGGGTGAGGGGTAAGATCCTCTCCGCCATCTTGTCCCTGTCCAGATCCATCCTTGATGGTCAATCAGGAGAATTCTCTTCTATAGAAGATGTGAGAGGATCCGATATTGTAGAGACCTGAATGGGTGAAGAGACGATGGAACATCAGAGAGATCCTGGGGAATAATACAATTACTGGAGACTCCATCACAAGTCTGGAGAATCACTACACCTCGTACACACTGTACACACGGCTCCGCTCCATGCGGCTTATACATGCACGACCTTACTCTGCAAACCTCGTCCACGTGAGGATCAGCTTCGTCCTCACTTTACACATGGCAGCGCTCCACATGCCTGCTACGTGCACAGTCCCCGCTCCATACACCTTGTACAAGCCCGGCCACTATCCGCACACCTTGTATACACACAGCCCCCGCTCCACACGCCTCGTACTAAAAGTTGGAAATGGGTGATTTCTAGCGATGACACGAGGCAATACACGGCTCTGATGGCTGAAAATTGGTCTGGAATAGTCAAGGGAAAGATAAGCTAAGGGATCGATAAATTGAAGGAACTGTTGTGTTGGGTGGAGGAAGCCTGATATTATGGGGATGTGTCACAGTCAGAGACGTTGGATACTTGACCAGGATTGATGGTGTTCTAGTGCTGATCTCTATGTGAGGATCCCACAAGACGAGTTACTTCATGCACTCGAGCACTATGGGGATGAAAAGGACGACTGTGATCCAGCAGGACAATGACCCAAAGCATAAGTAATGTCTTTACCTCCGGCGGTCACCTTTACCACCAACACCTTGGGATGGCTATGGGCAGCACCTGTGCCCCCAGTTTTGCCAACCTCTACCTTGGGTGGTGGCAGGATTGAATTGTCTTCTCTGAGGACATGGAGAGATTTACCATATTTTCAGCTTTATAAGACGCACCCCCAAATTCGGTGAAGGAAAAGAGAAAAAAAAAAATTACATTTGTGATGTTAAATGGGGACCGTCTTATAATGCCGGTGTCCGTCTTATAATCAGTGTATGTGTCCCATCCTGGTAAATGCCCCCCCCATGGCATATTGTCCCCCCATGCTGGCACACTGTCCTCCACCATAACACACTATTGCCCCATAACATACTGTCCCTCCCATGGTGCACATTGTCCCCCCATAGCACACTGTCTCCCCCCATGGCACACTATTCCCCCCATGACACACTGTCCCCCCCCCATGGTGCACAGTTTAAAAAATAGCAGAAGATGTCCCACTCACCTCGCTCCCTGCAGTCATCCATCCCCGCTGTCTGTGCTCTGCCAGCCTCCGGTCCTGTGAGCGGCGCGGGGTGGTGACGTCACTTTGCAGTGATGCTCACAGGAACGGAGGCCGGCACAGCACAGACAGCGGGGATGGATGGCTGCAGGGAGCAGTGGAGCGAGGTATGACATAGTTTGAATAGTCAAAGCTTTCCATGCAATGAAGGCGTGTAAAGCACTGACCATGCACGCAGGATCGCAGCCAGCATCTGCAAGCCCGCTCCTGTGATGTGCGCTGCTCTCCTGCTGGTGATTGACAGCGGGATGCAGTGAATACTACAGGAGCATAATGAGTGGCCCCACGTGACCACAGCCTGCAGCTGCAGCCAGCTCCTGGCAGACACCGCTCCTGAGCTGGCCCCCCTCACCCCTGCACAACCTAGTAGTTTCACATTATAAGACGCACCCCCCCACTTTCCCCCAAAATTTGGGTAACAAAAGTGCGTCTTGTAATGCGAAAAATACAGTACCTCATCTATTTTACTGTAGGAGAGATATATTGATGATGTCTTCATTCTTTGTTCGGACTCAGATAATGAATTTGCTGAATTTTCGGTCATTTGAACCAAAATAACATTGGTCTGTTCTTCACCAGTGAAGGCCAGAGAGAGATGTCACCGCCAACTCTAGGAATTGTGACCGGATAAGTAAAGACGACGTTTCTATCCATGGAGGAACCTAATCTACACTTCATCAAGATTGCAGAAGAGTCTGATGAAAGCTGTGTCTGCTGGAAGAATGCCATTCCCTGATAGATCACACCCCAAAAGAAGGAGCCGCTCCAAGTAACCACCCGAGGAAGACGTAGCACAGCACAGGCATGATCCCTGAGGGGTCACGTGTTCACTGCTCTGCAGCCACATGTAATGCTGCTGAAGATTAATATGTTTGTTTCCTTTGGCACTTCCAGAGTTAATGCCAGAAAACTGCTGTAGTCTATGCTGTGTGCGGCTCTGCAGGTGGAGGGGAGTGTCAGAGCTCTGATCTCCGCTTCATCAGTCTAAATAGTTCTACTTCCCTCCACCAGGTGTCGCAGATAGAGTTCAGTCTCTACTTGAACCCAGTGTAATGAGGACATGCTGTGCTGCTGCTGCTGTACCCTTCCATAGGAGCTGCTGGGTTTTTCCAGTCCGTGGGTGGAGGTAGGGGCTTTAACCTAGGTCTAGTAAGGAGCAAAGGGCAAGGTGGTGGCCACCATCCTGCCTCCTAATTCCCTATCCGGTATACCACCCTGTGACATTATCTGCGGCCCACCATGTTCCCTTTAGTCCCATGGCTTCAACACAAGCTTTTGCACAGATCTGGCCAAGGTTACAAAAGAATATCTGCAGTACTCAAGGTTCCTAAGAGCACAGCGGCCTCCATAATCTATGGCAGAAGTTTGGGACCACCAGAAGTCTTCCTAGACCTGGCCGTCCAGCCAAACTGAGCAATCATGGGAAGAGAGCCTGGGTGAGAGGTAAAGAAGATCCCCAGGATCACTGTGTCTGAGCTCCAGAGATGCAGTAGGGAGATGGGAGAAGGTTCCAGAAAGTCACCTATCACTGCAGCCTCCACCAGTCGTGCCTTTATGGCAGAGTGACCTGACGGAAGCCTCTCCTCAGCGCAAGGATATGAAAGCCGCATAGAGTTTACAAGAAAACACATGAAGGATCCCAGACTGTGAGAAATAAGATTCTCTGGTCTGATTAGATGAAAATAGAACTTTCTGGTGATAATTCTAAGCGTGGGGAGAAAACCAGCATCGCTCATCACCTGCCCAAACATCCAACAGTGAGACATGGTGGAGGCAGCATCATGCTATGGGGGGGGGGTTCACCTGCAGGGACAGGACGACTGGTTACAATTGAAGGAAACATGAATGCGGACAATTACAGAGATCTCCTGGATGAAAACCTCTTCCAGAGCTCTGGACCTCAGACTTGGCTGAAGCTTCACCTTCCAACAAGACAATGACCCTAAGCCACAGCTACAAGAACAAAGGAGCAGCTTCACCACAACTCTGTGACCATTTCTGACCGGCCCAGCCAGAGCCCAGACCTAAACCCAATGGAGCATTTCTGGAGAGACCTAAAAATGGCTCCACCAACGTTCACCATCCAACCTGATGGAACTGGAGAGGATCTGCAAGGAAGGATGATCCCCAAGAGGATCCCCAAATCCAGGGGGGGGGAAACTGCATCATTACTAAGAAGAGTCATGGGTGTACGAGCTCAAAAGGTACAAATACTCAATACTGAGCAAAGGGGCTGAATACTTATCATCAACTAGATGGTGGCCCGGTTTTAACGCATCAGGTATTCTAGAATATGTAAGTAGTTGACATACTGTGACTGACAGAACTTGTTAAGTCAACGTGAGTGAACTATATACCGGTATATAGTACTATAGTATATGGCGGTACATTATAGTAAATGTATAGCAGCACTATAGTATATGGCGGTACAGTATAGCAGCGCTATGGTATATGGCGGTACATTACAGTACATGTATAGCAGAGCTAGGGCTGGGCAATTAATCAAATTAATTCGATTAATTCGCCCCCTGCTGTGGCCACGATTGTAGTTTAACAATCGTGTAATTCGATTTAAAATGGCCGCCGGAGCGCTGTATAAACGATCCGGGCGGCTAGTAGTGGCTTCCTAGCGGTATACCCGCGGCCACTGCCGAGGGGAGGGGGTGCTGTCAGAGCCCAGCCCCTGCTACAGCGGCGGGAGATGTCCTGGGGGGAGGGGGGGAGAAGTGTTGTCAGTGCCCCCCCTTCCTGCTGCAGCCGCTGGTGAGGTGAATTGTCAGCCCGCACAGTGCGGAGCCCCGGCCGGGAGCAAGCGACGGTACACCGGGGCTCATTACTGGGCTGTGGGGGCGGTGCACAGCCGGGGAGAAGCGGGGCGGCTATGGCGAGTCCTGCCGGGCACATCCTGGGGGGACTACTGCTCCCAGCATGGAGCCGCTGCACGCCCGACATAGCCATCTCTAGGGTGCAGGAGGGTGAGCAGCAGGCTGTGGAGGGTGCAGCAGGGTGAGCAGCAGGCTGTGGAGGGTGCAGCAGGGTGAGCAGCAGGCTGTGGAGGGTGCAGCAGGGTGAGCAGCAGGCTGTGGAGGGTGCAGCAGGGTGAGCAGCAGGCTGGGAGGGTGCAGAGGGTGAGCAGGCTGTGGAGTGTGCAGCGGGTGAGGAGCAGGCTGCGGAGTGGTGCGGAGGGGTGAGAGCAGGCTGCGGAGTGTGCGCAGGGTGAGAGCAGGCTGTGGAGGTGTGCGAGGGTGAGCGAGCAGGCTGGGAGGTGCGAGGGTGAGGAGCAGGCTGCGGAGGGTGCAGCAGGGGTGAGCAGCAGGCTGTGGAGGTGCGGAGGGTGTGAGGAGCAGGCTGTGGAGTGTGCGAGCAGGGTGAGAGCAGGTTGTCGGAGGGTGTGCGCAGGGCGTGAGGAGCAGGCTGTGGAGGGTGGAGGGCGTGAGGAGCAGGTGCTGGAGTGTTGCGAGGGGTGAGGAGCAGGCTGCTGGAGTGTGCGGAGGGTGAGGAGCAGGTCTGCGGAGGTGTGCGGAGGGTGAGCAGCAGGTTGGGAGGGTGTGCAGGAGGGTGAGCAGCAGGCTGCGGAGGGTGCAGGAGGGTGAGCAGCAGGATGCGGAGGGTGCAGGAGGGTGAGCAGCAGGTTGCGGAGGGTGCAGGAGGGTGAGCAGCAGGTTGCGGAGGGTGTGCAGGAGGGTGAGCAGCAGGCTGCGGAGGGTGTGCAGGAGGGTGAGCAGCAGGTTGCGGAGGGTGTGCAGGAGGGTGAGCAGCAGGCTGCGGAGGGTGTGCAGGAGGGTGAGCAGCAGGTTGCGGAGGGTGTGCAGGAGGGTGAGCAGCAGGCTGCGGAGGGTGCAGGAGGGTGAGCAGCAGGATGCGGAGGGTGCAGGAGGGTGAGCAGCAGGATGCGGAGGGTGCAGGAGGGTGAGCAGCAGGTTGCGGAGGGTGTGCAGGAGGGTGAGCAGCAGGCTGCGGAGGGTGTGCAGGAGGGTGAGCAGCAGGTTGCGGAGGGTGTGCAGGAGGGTGAGCAGCAGGCTGCGGAGGGTGTGCAGGAGGGTGAGCAGCAGGCTGCGGAGGGTGTGCAGGAGGGTGAGCAGCAGGTTGCGGAGGGTGTGCAGGAGGGTGAGCAGCAGGCTGCGGAGGGTGTGCAGGAGGGTGAGCAGCAGGCTGCGGAGTGTGCGGAGGGCGTGAGGAGCAGGCTGCGGAGTGTGCGGAGGGCGTGAGGAGCAGGCTGCGGAGTGTGCGGAGGGCGTGAGGAGCAGGCTGCGGAGTGTGCGGAGGGCGTGAGGAGCAGGCTGCGGAGTGTGCGGAGGGCGTGAGGAGCAGGCTGCGGAGTGTGCGGAGGGCGTGAGGAGCAGGCTGCGGAGTGTGCGGAGGGCGTGAGGAGCAGGCTGCGGAGTGTGCGGAGGGCGTGAGGAGCAGGCGGAGTGTGGAGGCGTAGGAGCAGTGCGGAGTGGGGGGTGAGGAGCAGGCTGCGGAGTGTGCGGGGGGGTGAGGAGCAGGCTGCGGAGTGTGCGGGGGGGGTGAGGAGCAGGCTGCGGAGTGTGCGGGGGGGTGAGGAGCAGGCTGCGGAGTGTGCGGGGGGGGGGTGAGGAGCAGGCTGCGGAGTGTGCGGGGGGGTGAGGAGCAGGCTGCGGAGTGTGCTGGGGGGGGGGGGGTGAGGAGCAGGCTGCGGAGTGTGCGGGGGGGTGAGGAGCAGGCTCGGGGTGTGCGGGGGGGTGAGGAGCAGGCTGCGGGTGTGGGGGGGGGGGGGGGGGGCCTAGCTGTCAGAGCCCAGTGCAGGTCTTACCTGCCCCTTGCCGCCGGCGCCCTGACAGGGATATGGCGCCGTCTTGCTGACTTCGTACCCAGGTCTCTATTTGGCCTCTGTCCGTGTCATCTCCTGCTGACATGTCGGAGCAGAGCAGCAGTAGATACCAGCAGGTGAGCATGAGGAGGGGCGGGAGGTGTCTATCTGAGGCTGGGGACGAGCCGCCATGTACTAGGCCCCAGCACTATTCTACTGCAGCCTGATACCCGGAAGCCAGAGGCCGTGCAGTGTGTGATGACCGGCTGCTACATATAATGTTATGTTATAATATGTAGTGTTATGTTCTATATATAGTGTACACTGTGTGCAGGCACTGCCACCTATATTGAGTGTTCTATATATACTGTAGGGCTACAGTGTAGGGCTAGGTGTTAGGGCTAGGGTTAGGGCTAGGGTTAGGGCTAGGGTTAGGGCTTAGAGCCTGGGCTGCAGACAAGAGAAGCGGTGGGAACACCCAAGGGAAGCAGGACGCTTCCCTCAGTTACCCTCCTCTCCTCTGTCACAGGGTCACGGGGGCCCCCTCTTTATTCATCAAAGAAAATAAAAAAAAAAAATAAAAAAAAAAAAATCGAGATTTAAATCGAAAATCGTCCATAGGTTTAAATAAAATCGAGATTTTGATTTTTTCCAAAATCGCCCAGCCCTAAGCAGAGCTATGGTATATGGTGCTACATTACATGTATAGCAGCGCTATAGTATATGGCAGAACATTACAGCACATGTATAGCAGCACTATGGTATATGGCGATACATTACAGTACATGTAAAGTAACACTATAGTATATGGTGGTACAGTATAGCACATGTATAGCAGCACTATAGTATATGGAGGTACATTACAGTACATGTATAGCAGCACTATAGTATATGGAGGTACATTACAGTACATGTATAGCAGCGCTATGGTATATGGTGGTACATTACATTACATGTATAGCAGCACTATAGTATATGGAGGTACATTACAGTACATGTATAGCAGCGCTATGAAATATGGTGGTACATTACATTACATGTATAGCAGCACTATAGTATATGGAGGTACATTACAGTACATGTATAGCAGCGCTATGGTATATGGTGGTACATTACAGCACTATGGTATATGGCAATACATTACAGCACATGTATAGCAGCACTATGGTATATGGCAATACATTACAGCACATGTATAGCAGCACTATGGTATATGGCGGTACTCCGCTCCCCGCGGCCCCCTGCTCCTCCACAGTAAAAGTAAAAAAAAATCATCAGTGAGGATATTCACCTGCCCAACGGCTCGCTCCAACTCCGTCTTCTAGGTCCTACATGCGTCGTTGCATGGCATGGTGGCGGGGCAGGATGGTGCGGGATGGGTGGCGGGGGGCAGGATGGAGGCGGGGGGGGGCAGGATGGTGGCGTGGGGAGGGGGCGATGTGGGGCAGGATGGTGGCGGGAGGGGGGCAGGATGGTGGCGGAGGGGCAGGGTGGTGGCGGGAGGGGGGGGGCGGATGGGTGGCGGGAGGGGGTGCAGGATGGTGGCGGGAGGGGGGGCAGGATGTGGCGGGAGGGGGGTGCAGGATGGTGGCGGGGGGGGCAGGATGTGGCGGGGGGGGCGTGCAGGATGGTGGCGGTGGCGGGGGGGCAGGATGGTGGCGGGAGGGGGGGCAGGATGGGGGCGGGGGGGCGGGCAGGATGGGCAGGGCGGGGGGGCAGGATGGGCGGGCGGGGGGCAGGATGGGCGGGCGGGGGCAGGATGGCAGGGCGGGGCGGCAGATGGGCGGGGCGGGGCGGGCAGGATGGAGCGGGGCGGGGCGGCAGGATGAGCCAGGGCGGGGCGGGCAGGATGGAGCCAGGGGCGGGGCGGGCAGGATGGAGCCAGGGGCGGGGGGGCAGGATGGAGCCAGGGGCGGGCGGGCAGGATGGAGCCAGGGGCGGGGGGGCAGGATGGAGCCAGGGGCGGGGCGGCAGGATGGCGGGGGGGCGGCAGGATGGAGCCAGGGGCGGGCGGGCAGGATGGAGCCAGGGGCGGGGCGGGCAGGATGGAGCCAGGGGCGGGGCGGGCAGGATGGAGCCAGGGCGGGGCGGCAGGATGGAGCCAGGGGCGGGGCGGGCAGGATGGAGCCAGGCGGGGCGGGCAGGATGGAGCCAGGGGCGGGGCGGGCAGGATGGAGCCAGGGGCGGGGCGGAGGATGGAGCCAGGGGGGGGCGGGGCAGGATGGAGCCAGGGGCGGGGCGGGCAGGATGGAGCCAGGGGCGGGCGGGCAGGATGGAGCCAGGGGCGGGGCAGGATGGAGCCAGGGCGGGCAGGAGTGGAGCCAGGGCGGGGCGGCAGGATGGAGCCGGGGGCGGGCAGGATGGAGCCAGGGCGGGGCAGGATGGAGCCAGGGGCGGGGCAGGATGGAGCCAGGGGCGGGGCAGGATGGAGCCAGGGGCGGGGCAGGATGGAGCAGGGGCGGGCAGGATGGAGCCAGGGGCGGGGCAGGATGGAGCCAGGGGGGGCAGATGGAGCCAGGGGCGGGGCAGGATGGAGCCAGGGGCGGGCAGGATGGAGCCAGGGCGGGGCAGGATGGAGCCAGGGGCGGGGCAGGATGGAGCCAGGGGCGGGGCAGGATGGAGCCAGGGGCGGGGCAGGATGGAGCCAGGGGCGGGGCAGGATGGAGCCAGGGGCGGGGCAGGATGGAGCCAGGGGCGGGGCAGGATGGAGCCAGGGCGGGCAGGATGGAGCAGGCGGGCAGGAGGGCGGGGGCAGGATGGAGCCAGGGGCGGGGCAGGATGGAGCCAGGGGCGGGGCAGGATGGAGCCAGGGGCGGGGCAGGATGGAGCCAGGGCGGGCAGGATGGAGCCAGGGCGGGGCAGGATGGAGCCAGGGGCGGGGCAGGATGGAGCCAGGGGCGGGGCAGGATGGAGCCAGGGGCGGGGCAGGATGGAGCCAGGGGCGGGCAGGATGGAGCCAGGGGCGGGCAGGATGGAGCCAGGGGCGGGGCAGGATGGAGCCAGGGGCGGGCAGGATGGAGCCAGGGCGGGCAGGATGGAGCCAGGGGCGGGGCAGGATGGAGCCAGGGGCGGGGCAGGATGGAGCCAGGGGCGGGGCAGGATGGAGCCAGGGGCGGGGCAGGATGGAGCCAGGGGCGGGGCAGGATGGAGCCAGGGGCGGGGCAGGATGGAGCCAGGGGCGGGGCAGAGGGAGCCGGCGGCAGATGGAGCCAGGGCGGCGGTGGCAGGGGGGGCAGGATGGAGCAGGGCGGGGCAGGATGGAGCCAGGGGCGGGGCAGGATGGAGCCAGGGGCGGGGCAGATGGATGCAGGTGGGGGCACGATGGATGCAGGTGGGGGCACGATGGATGCAGGTGGGGGCACGATGGATGCAGGTGGGGGCACGATGGATGCAGGTGGGGGCACGATGGATGCAGAGTGGGGGGCACGATGGATGCAGGTGGGGGCACGATGGATGCAGGTGGGGGCACGATGGATGCAGGTGGGGGCACGATGGATGCAGGTGGGGGCACGATGGATGCAGGTGGGGGCACGATGGATGCAGGTGGGGCACGATGGATGCAGGTGGGGGCACGATGGAGGCGAGGGACAGGATCCCCCTCGCGCTCCTCTGTTCTCACCCGTCTTCTGTAGTGGTCGTCATGTGACAGGGCGGGCTGTGTGATGTCACATCAGCCCGCCCTGTCACATGACCGCAGTGTTTCAAATATACAATAGTTGCACTCGACATAGACTTATTTCTCAATAGAGAAAGTTGAAAAAGTAGAGATACTTGGTATTATGGAAATGGCCAAAATCGATAATTCACCCAGTTGCCATGCTGAGGCGATCTCTATTAACTGGGTCCTAACACTAATGTAACTGCCTGATGTATTTCTGGGCTTTTCCTCATCGGCTGATACCAGAGAACAATGGATTTGCAGTCTTATAGTTAAAGACAGGTGCTTTGTGCATAATAATGTATATGTATGACATGGGTTCTACACCCATTTTTCTAGCACCTTTCCACACTCTAGTTGACAGAGATAAGCTATTGCCCTCTGGTATCAGTCTCTAGCACGCCTAAGGGGTTAACCTCTTTTCCCAAGGCACCAATTAGATATTCAAAGCACCTGTGGCAACTGGGTGAATTAGTGTTATGGTGGGTTTACACGTCCCGATATCGGCGCGATATCGTAGGCAACGCGCGGGGAGCGCGCATTTTTTGAGCGCTTTTCCCTGCATCGCATCGGCGGTTTACACGTTGCGATATCGGGAAACAACGTCCCGACGATGTGTACGCCCACCAACCCAGTAACGACCATTTAACATGGGAGTTAATGAGTGAGGTGCGAGTACACATCGTAGTTGGGCTGTTACACGCTACGATGCTGCTACAACGGCCATGCGATATCGGGCAGTTGAATAGCCCGCTCATTCAACCCCGATATCGTTTTGGCATCGTTCCAGCATCGCGTTGTACGTTCAAACCGTACAACGCGCGAACGATATCGGGTCCAACTCGCGAACCACGTGACTTTTTGTCGGAGTTGGACGCCGATAATGCGGCGTGTAAACCCGCCATTAGGACCCAGTTAACAGAGATCGCCTCAGTGTGGCAACTGGGTGAATTATCGATTTGGCCATTTCCATAATACCAAGTATCTCTACTTTTTCAATCTTCTCTATTTAGAAATAAGTCAGTGTCGAGTGCAACTATTTATATCTGAAATAGAATTGTGTTTAGTTAGCGCCTTCATAGACAGGACTGAGTGCAGCATAATAATGTATATACACATGACCGCAGTGTGACGGAGAAGACAGGTGAAAACAGCGGAAAGCGAGGGGGGGACCAGTATGGATGCGGGTGGGAGGGGGCAGTATTCCCCTCGCCTCCCACTGTTCTCACCCGTCTGTACACAAGTCGGGCTGATATGTCATCATCCCTGTCTACAGAGGGGTGAGAACAGCAGGAGGCGAGGTGGGAGCGGCGGGTTACCTGTGTATCCCGATAACAGTGGCGCGTTAGCACCTGTCGCCGGGCTTTAGCGACAGCGGCACTAACGCACCGTCGGCAAGCTGCAAATTGGTGCGCAATTCGAACTTTACATAGACTGCGCTCATTGGTGCCTGCCCGAGGCGGGTGCCAATGAGAGGCCTGTGTCTGGCGCGCGATTTATGTGACCAACAGACTCCTTAGACCAGAGGTCCCCAATGTCAGTCCTCGAGGGCCGAACCAGTGCAGGTTTTCAGGATCTCCTTAGTATTGCACAGCAGGCAATGATTCCAATCCCTGTGCAATAGTAAGGAAATCCTGAAAACCTGCACTGGTTCGGCCCTCGAGGACTGACATTGGGGACCTCTGCCTTAGACAATTATATAGTAGATAGTAGATACTGAGCAAAGGGGCTGAATACTTATCACCATGGGAGATTTCAGTTTGTCTTTTTTAATAAATTTGCACAAATATCTACATTTCTTTGTTTCATTGCAGCCATTTGGTAAATTCTACAGAGTGAAGAACGTAAATGGGTGTGAATACTTTCCGCCCCCGCTGTATGCGGTCGGTGGACGGGTTCTTCGCGGCTCTGGTGTATGGTGACCCTGATGGCGCCTCCTTGGCTGAGTCTAAACCTGGTAAAGTCAGGCAGGGAGCGCGGCCGGGGAGGAGTATTGCTGTGAGGTCACTGACACTCGGTGGAGTGACCCAGCTCTGAGGACTCCGTTCTGTCTGGGTTCAGTCACTGGAGGCCGCTATGGCTCCTGCTATTAGGATGGACAGAAGCCTGAGAGACCGGAACCTACCCTGCCCGTGGTGGCCACCCCTACTGTTGAGGCTACATGTGTGGGTCCTGATGTACCTCAGCAGTGGGGGAATATTGCCCCCGGTGGAGGCCCTTGTACAGTGATGCGGTCCCCGGTCTGGCTCCTCTGTACAGTGATGTGGCCCCCGGTCTGGCTCCTCTGTACGGTGATGCGGCCCCCGGTCTGGCTCCTCTGTACGGTGATGCGGCCCCCGGTCTGGCTCCTCTGTACGGTGATGCGGCCCCCGGTCTGGCTCCTCTGTACGGTGATGCGGCCCCCGGTCTTGCTCCTCTGTACGGTGATGCGGCCCCCGGTCTGGCTCCTCTGTACGGTGATGCGGCCCCCGGTCTGGCTCCTCTGTACGGTGATGCGGCCCCCGGTCTGGGCCCTCTGTACAGTGATGCGGCCCCCGGTCTGGCTCCTCTGTACAGTGATTGGGCCCCCGGTCTGGCTCCTCTGTACAGTGATGTGGCCCCCGGTCTGGCTCCTCTGTACAGTGATGTGGCCCCCGGTCTGGGCCCTCTGTACAGTGATGTGGCCCCCGGTCTGGGCCCTCTGTACAGTGATGTGGCCCCCGGTCTGGGCCCTCTGTACGGTGATGTGGCCCCCGGTCTGGGCCCTCTGTACGGTGATGTGGCCCCCGGTCTGGCTCCTCTGTACGGTGATTGGGCCCCCGGTCTGGCTCCTCTGTACGGTGATGTGGCCCCCGGTCTGGCTCCTCTGTACGGTGATGTGGCCCCCGGTCTGGCTCCTCTGTACGGTGATGTGGCCCCCGGTCTGGCTCCTCTGTACGGTGATGTGGCCCCCGGTCTGGGCCCTCTGTACAGTGATGTGGCCCCCGGTCTGGCTCCTCTGTACGGTGATGGGGCCCCCGGTCTGGCTCCTCTGTACGGTGATGGGGCCCCCGGTCTGGCTCCTCTGTACGGTGATGCGGCCCCCGGTCTGGCTCCTCTGTACGGTGATGCGGCCCCCGGTCTGGCTCCTCTGTACGGTGATGCGGCCCCCGGTCTGGCTCCTCTGTACGGTGATGCGGCCCCCGGTCTGGCTCCTCTGTACAGTGATGCGGCCCCCGGTCTGGCTCCTCTGTACAGTGATGCGGCCCCCGGTCTGGCTCCTCTGTACGGTGATGCGGCCCCCGGTCTGGCTCCTCTGTACAGTGATGTGGCCCCCGGTCTGGCTCCTCTGTACGGTGATGCGGCCCCCGGTCTGGCTCCTCTGTACAGTGATGCGGCCCCCGGTCTGGCTCCTCTGTACGGTGATGCGGCCCCCGGTCTGGCTCCTCTGTACAGTGATGTGGCCCCCGGTCTGGCTCCTCTGTACGGTGATGTGGCCCCCGGTCTGGCTCCTCTGTACAGTGATGCGGCCCCCGGTCTGGCTCCTCTGTACGGTGATGCGGCCCCCGGTCTGGCTCCTCTGTGCGGTGATGTGGCCCCCGGTCTAGCTCCTCTGTACGGTGATGCGGCCCCCGGTCTGGCTCCTCTGTACAGTGATGCGGCCCCCGGTCTGGCTCCTCTGTACGGTGATGCGGCCCCCGGTCTGGCTCCTCTGTACAGTGATGGGGCCCCCGGTCTGGCTCCTCTGTACAGTGATGGGGCCCCCGGTCTGGCTCCTCTGTACGGTGATGTGGCCCCCGGTCTGGCTCCTCTGTACGGTGATGCGGCCCCCGGTCTGGCTCCTCTGTACGGTGATGCGGCCCCCGGTCTGGCTCCTCTGTACAATGATGTGGGCCCCGGTCTGGCTCCTCTGTACAGTGATGTGGCCCCCGGTCTGGCTCCTCTGTACAGTGATGTGGCCCCCGGTCTGGCTCCTCTGTACGGTGATGCGGCCCCCGGTCTGGCTCCTCTGTACAGTGATGTGGCCCCCGGTCTGGCTCCTCTGTACAGTGATGTGGCCCCCGGTCTGGCTCCTCTGTACAGTGATGTGGCCCCCGGTCTGGCTCCTCTGTACAGTGATGTGGCCCCCGGTCTGGCTCCTCTGTACAGTGATGTGGCCCCCGGTCTCTTCTTACCTCGCTGTCTCTCTGTGTCTCTCAGGCAGATGCTGGACAGTACAGGCTCCTGTCAGGTGTGACGTCACCGGAAGGGGCGGGGCCTCCACAGTGTATCTCGTGCTGTGGCTTGGTAGATGCTAGAGAATACAAGCGGCTTGCAGGTGTGACGTCACTAGAAGAGGCGGGGCCTCCTCATTTCAGGGGCGTGCCCTCCCTTTGCCTCCCTCGTGTTTCTGTGAGGCTGGGGGCGGGGCTTCTCCTGTGAGGCTGGGGGCGGGGCTTCTCCTGTGAGGCTGGGGGCGGGGCTTCTCCTGTGAGGCTGGGGGCGGGGCTTCTCCTGTGAGGCTGGGGGCGGGGCTTCTCCTGAGGGGAGAATTCTTCCTGGAGCTCAGTATTATCTTCTGATTGTGTGTAAACTGCTTCTTATAAATCTGAGTAGGTAAGGGAGCGTAATGCTTACATGGGACTGCTTGCTGGGGATCTGAGTGGGTAGGGGAGCATAATGCTTACATGGGACTGCTTGCTGGGGATCTGAGTGGGTAGGGGAGCATAATGCTTACATGGGACTGCTTGCTGGGGATCTGAGTGGGTAGGGGAGCATAATACTTACATGGGACTGCTTGCTGGGGATCTGAGTGGGTAGGGGAGCATAATGCTTACATGGGACTGCTTGCTGGGGATCTGAGTGGGTAGGGGAGCATAATGCTTACATGGGACTGCTTGCTTGCTGGGGCTGCGGTATTGGCTAGGGGAACATTCTTACATGAGACTGCTTGCTTGCTGGGGTCTGCAGGGTGCATGATGCTACATGGGACTGCTTCTCAGGGATCTGAGTAGGTAGGGGAACATAATGCTTACATGGGACTGCTTTCTGGGGGTCTGCGGGGGGCATGATGCTTACATGTGATGGGACTGCTTGCTGGGGGTCTGCGAGGGGCATGATGCTTACATGAGCATCTGTGGGGGCATGATGCTGCTTGCTAGGGATTTGCATAGGTACGTGGGCAAGTTATTTGTAGTTACTTGCATGGGGCTGCTGCTTGATAGGGATCTGCGTGGGTAGGGGGCATGATGCTTGCATTGGGGCTGCTGCTTGATGGGGATCTGCGTGGGTAGGGGGGCATGATGCTTGCATGGGGCTGCTGCTTGATGGGGATCTGCGTGGGTGGGGGGCATGATGCTCGCATGGGGCTGCTGCTTGATGGGGATCTGCGTAGGTAGAGGGGCATGATGGTCACATGGGGATCTGCGTGGGTAGGGGGGGCATGATGCTCGCATGGGGCTGCTGCTTGATGGGGATCTGTGTGGGTAGGGGGCATGATCCTCGCATGGGGCTGCTGCTTGATGGGGATCTGTATGGTTAGGGGGGCATGATGCTTGCATGGGGCTGCTGCTTGATGGGGATCTGCGTGGGTAGGGGGCATGATGCTCACATGGGGCTGCTGCTTGATGGGGATCTGCATGGGTAGGGCGGCATAATGCTTGCATGGGGCTGCTGCTTGATGGGGATCTGCGTGGGTAGGGGGCATGATGCTCACATGGGGCTGCTGCTTGATGGGGATCTGCGTGGGTAGGGGGGCATGATGCTTGCATGGGGCTGCTGCTTGATAGGGATCTGCGTGGGTAGGGCGGCATAATGCTTGCATGGGGCTGCTGCTTGATGGGGATCTGCGTGGGTAGGGGGCATGATGCTCACATGGGGCTGCTGCTTGATGGGGATCTGCGTGGGTAGGGGGGCATGATGCTCGCATGGGGCTGCTGCTTGATGGAGATCTGCGTAGGTAGGGGGCATGATGCATGCATGGGGCTGATCTGCGTGGGTAGGGGGGCATGATGCTCACATGAGGATCTGCGTGGGTAGGGGGGGCAATGATGCTCGCATGGGGCTGCTGCTTGATGGGGATCTGCGTAGGTAGGGGGCATGATTCATGCATGGGGCTGATCTGCGTGGGTAGGGGGGCATGATGCTCACATGGGGATCTGCGTGGGTAGGGGGGGCATGATGCTCTCATGGGGTTGCTGCTTGATGGGGATCTGCGTAGGTAGGGGGCATGATCCTCGCATGGGGCTGCTGTTTGATGGGGATCTGCGTGAGTAGTGGGGCATGATGCTTGCATGGGGCTGCTGCTTGATAGGGATCTGCGTGGGTAGGGGGGTAATGATGCATGCATGGGGCTGATCTGTGGGTATGGATCTGCATGGGTAGGGCGGCATAATGCTTGCATAGGGCTGCTGCTTGATGGGGATCTGCGTGGGTAGGGGGCATGATGCTCACATGGGGCTGCTGCTTGATGGGGATTTGCATGGGTAGGGGGGCATGATGCTTGCATGGGGCTGCTGCTTGATGGGGATCTGCGTGGGTGGGGGGCATGATGCTCGCATGGGGCTGCTGCTTAATGGGGATCTGCATAGGTAGGGGGCATGATGCATGCATGGGGCTGATCTGCGTGGGTAGGGGGGCATGATGCTTGCATGGGGCTGCTGCTTGATGGGGATCTGCGTGGGTGGGGGGCATGATGCTCGCATGGGGCTGCTGCTTGATGGGGATCTGCATAGGTAGGGGGCATGATGCTCACATGGGATCTGCGTGGGGGGGGGGGCATGATGCTCGCATGGGGCTGCTGCTTGATGGGGATCTGCGTGGGTAGAGGGCATGATCCTCACATGGGGCTGCTGCTTGATGGGGATCTGCGTGGGTAGGGGGCATGATGCTCACATGGGGCTGCTGCTTGATGGGGATCTGCGTGGTTAGGGGGCATGATGCTCGCATGGGGCTGATCTGCGTGGGTAGAGGGGCATGATGCTCACATGGGGCTGCTGCTTGATGGGGATCTGCGTAGGTAGGGGGGAATGTTGCTTGCATGTGGCTGCAGCTTGATGGGATCTGCGTGGGTAGGGGGCATGATGCTCACATGGGGCTGCTGCTTGATGGAGATCTGCGTGGGTAGGGGGGCATGATCCTTGCATGGGGCTGCTGCTTGATGGGGATCTGCGTGGGTGGGGGGCATGATGCTCGCATGGGGCTGCTGCTTGATGGGGATCTGCGTAGGTAGGGGGCATGATGCATGCATGGGGCTGATCTGCGTGGGTAGGGGGGCATGATGCTCACATGGGGATCTGCGTGGGTAGGGGGGCATGATGCTCGCATGGGGCTGCTGCTTGATGGGGATCTGCGTAGGTAGGGGGCATGATGCATGCATGGGGCTGATCTGCGTGGGTAGGGGGGCATGATGCTCACATGGGGATCTGCGTGGGTAGGGGGGGCATGATGCTCGCATGGGGCTGCTGCTTGATGGGGATCTGCGTGGGTAGGGGCATGATCCTCACATGGGGCTGCTGCTTGATGGGGATCTGCGTGGTTAGGGGCATGATGCTCGCATGGGACTGCTGCTTGATGGGGATCTGCGTGGTTAGGGGGCATGATGCTCGCATGGGGCTGATCTGCGTGTGTAGAGGGGCATGATGCTCACATGGGGCTGCTGCTTGATGGGGATCTGCGTGGGCAGGGGGGAATGTTGCTTGCATGTGGCTGCAGCTTGATGGGATCTGCGTGGGTAGGGGGGCATGATGCTCGCATGGGGCTGCTGCTTGATGGGGATCTGCGTGGGTAGAAGTGCATGATGCTCGCAGGGGGCTGCTGCTTGATGGGGATCTGCGTGAGTAGTGGGGCATGATGCACACATGGCGCTGATCTGCGTGGGTAGGGGGCATGATGCTTGCACAGGGCTGCTGCTTGATGGGGATCTGCGTGGTTAGGGGGCATGGGGCTGCTGCTTGATGGGATCTGCGTGGGTAGAAGGGCATGATGCTTGCATGGGGCTGCTGCTTGATGGGGATCTGCGTGGGTAGGGGGCCATGATGCACCCATGGGGCTGATCTGCATGAGTAGGGGGGCATGATGCTTACATGGGGCTGCTGCTTGATGGGGATCTGCGTGGGAAGGGGGAATGATGCTCCCATGGGGCTGCTGCTTGATGGGGATCTGTGTGGGTAGAGGGACATGATGCACGCATGGCACTGATCTGCATGGGTAGGGTGGCATGATGCTTGCACGGGGCTGCTGCTGCTTGATGGGGAGCTGCGTGGTTAGAGGGGCATGATGCACCATGGGGCATGATCTGCATGGTAGGGGCATATGGTGCTTGAGGGCTGCTGTAGATGGGACTGATGGGTAGGTGGCATGATGCATCTGCATGTGGGGCTGATCTGCATGGGCTGTGGATGGGATGTGCGTGAGAAGGGGGCATGATGCTCGCATGGGGCTGCTGCTTGATGGGGATCTGCGTGGAAGGGGGGCATGATGCTCCCATGGGGCTGCTGCTTGATGGGGATCTGTGTGGGTAGAGGGACATGATGCTCACATGGGGCCTATTATACCAAAAGAGCCATTTGTGAAGGTGGCTCTTATCCCCTACTCCCCAGGGACACCAAAATAAGTAAGGTATATTCCCCTCCCAGGACCTAAACACCTCACTGCTGTTACCCCTCCTACGGGACCCTCCTACTTTGTTCCTTGAGAGCGGCATCGGCGCCTGCGCAGATCTCTCGGGCATCTCACATGGTTCAAATCTGGTGACTGCGCCTGTTCCCTCCTTGCCAGATACCCAGCCACAGTCTGTATACAGCATAGGATCACTCTGGGCGGGATCTGGTGCCTACGTGATACCATCTGACCTCAGCTTCCAGGCAGAGCTCACCGAGATGCCCGAGAGCTGAGAGATCTGCACCACTCGCAAGGAACAGAGTAGGAGGGTCCCGGAGGTAACAGCAGCGAGGTGTTAAGGTCCTGGGAGGGGAGTATACCTCCCGGGCCTAAAATAATTTCTCATAAAGTGATTATTTTGGTGTCCGGGTGGGTAGGGGGACAAGAGCCACATTCACTCCTTCACTAAATGCAGCATAGGCGCTGCTGGAGGTGGCTTATAGTGTAATAGGCCCTGCGTGGTGACAGGTTCCCTTTAACCCCTTAAGGACCGAGTCACTTTGCAGCTTAATGACCGGACCATTTTTTGTAATTCTGACCACTCTCCCTTTATGAGGTAATATCTCTGGAACGCTTCAACGGATCCTAGCGATTCTGAGATTGTTTTTTCGTGACATATTGGGCTTCATGTTAGTATTAAATTTAGGTCGATAATTTTTGTGTTGATTTGTGAAAAAATAAAAAATTTGGCAAAAATTTTGAAAATTTAGCAATTTTAAAATGTTTAATTTTTCTGCTAAACCAGAGAGTTATGTGCCACAAAATAGTTAATAAATAACATTTCCCACATGTCTACTTCACATCAGAAAAATTTTGGAAGAAAAAAAAAAATTTGGTAGGAAGTTATAAGGGTTCAAAGTTCATCAGCAATTATTCATTTTTCCAGCAAAATTTACAAAACCAATTTTTTAGTGACCACATCACATTTGAAGTCTCTTTGAGGGGTGTACATGACAGAAAACACCCAAAAGTGACACCATTCCAAAAACTGCACCCCTCAAGCTACTCAAAACTATATTGAAGAAGATTATTAAACCTTCAGGTGCTTCACAGGAACTAAAATAAAGTTGAAGGAAAAAATGGACATTTTAATTTTTGTAACAAAAATGTTTTTTAGCCTCAATTTTTTCATTTTCACATGGGCAACAGGATAAAATGCATCCTAAAATTTTTGGGCAATTTCTCCTGAGTACACCGATACCTCATATGTGGTCATAAACCACTGTTTGGGCGCATGGCAGGGCTCAGAAGGGAGGGAGCGCAATTTGAATTTTAGAGCCAATTTTCCGTTCAAGAAGTGAAATGGCGCTCCTTCACCTCTGAGCCCTGCCGTGCGCCCAAACAGTGGTTTATGACCACATATAAGGTATCGGTGTACTCAGGAGAAATTGCCCAACAAATTTTGGGATGTATTTTATCCCTTTGCCCATGTGAAACTGAAAAAATGTAGGGAAAAAGATTTTTTTTGTGAAAAAAAAGTGTTTTTTTAATTTTTATGAATGAATTTGTGAAGCATCTGAGGGTTCAAAGTGCTCACTATGCATCTAGATACCTTTCTTAGGGGGTGTAGTTTCCAAAATGGGGTCATTTGTGGGGAGCTCCAATGTGGAGACACACGGGGACCCTCCAAACGCGACATGGTGTCCGCTAACAATTTGAATGGAAAATGAGCTCAAATTGTTAGCGGACACCATGTCGCGTTTGGAGGGTCCCTGTGTATCTCCACATTGGAGCTCCCCCACAAGTGACCCCATTTTGGAAACTAGACCCCTGAAGGAACGTATCTAGATGCATAGTGAGCACTTTGAACCCCCATATGCTTCAGAAATTCATCCGTAAAAATTAAAAAGCACTTTTTTTTCCACTAAAAAATTATTTTTTCATTATTACGGATCAATTTGTGAAGCATCTGGGGGTTCAAAGTGCTCACTATGTACCTAGATATGTTCCTTTGGGGGTCTAGTTTCCAAAATAGGGTCACTTGTGGGGGAGCTCCAATGTGGAGACACACAGGGACCCTCCAAACACGACATGGTGTCCGCTTACAATTTGAGCTCATTTTCCATTCAAATTGTTAGCGGACACCATGTCGCGTTTGGAGGGTCCCCGTGTGTCTCCACATTGGAGCTCCCCCACAAGTGACCCCATTTTGGAAACTACACCCCCAAAGGAACATATCTAGATGCATATTGAGCACTTTCTACCCCCAGGTGCTTCACAAATTGATCTGTAAAAATGAAAAAAGAAAATTTGTGTGGAAAAAAAAAGTGCTTTTTCATTTTTATTGATGAATTTGTGAAGCACCTGGGGGTTGAAAGTGCTCACTATGCATCTAGATATGTTCCTTAGGGGGTCTAGTTTCCGAAATGGGGTCACTTGTGGGGGAGCTCCAATGTGGAGACACACCGGGGCCCTCCAAACGCGACATGGTGTCCGCTAACAATTTGAATGGAAAATGAGCTCAAATTGTTAGCGGACACCATGTCGCGTTTGGAGGGTCCCTGTGGGTGTCCACATTGGAGCTCCCCCACAAGTGACCCCATTTCGGAAACTAGACCCCCTAAGGAACATATCTAGATGCATAGTGAGCACTTTGAACCCCCAGATGCTTCACAAATTGATCCATAATAATGAAAAAAGAAAATTTGTGTGGAAAAAAAAGTGCTTTTTCATTTTTACGGATGAATTTCTGAAGCATATGGGGGGTCAAAGTGCTCACTATGCATCTAAATACGTTCCTTAGGGGGTCTAGTTTCCAAAATGGGGTCACTTGTGGGGGAGCTCCAATGTGGAGACACACCGGGACCCTCCAAACGCGACATGGTGTCCGCTAACAATTTGAATGGAAAATGAGCTCAATTTGTTAGCGGACACCATGTCGCGTTTGGAGGGTCCCCGTGTGTCTCCACATTGGAGCTCCCCCACAAGTGACCCCATTTTGGAAACTAGACCCCCAAAGGAACGTATCTTTATGCATAGTGAGCACTTTGAACCCCCAGGTGCTTCAGAAATTCATCCGTAAAAATGAAAAAGCACTTTTTTTCCACAAATAATTTCTTTTTTCATTATTACGGATCAATTTGTGAAGCATCTGGGGGTTCAAAGTGCTCACTATGCATCTAGATATAGTCCTTTGGGGGTCTAGTTTCCAAAATGGGGTCACTTGTGGGGGAGCTCCAATGTGGAGACACACAGGGGCTCTCCATACGCAACATGGTGTCCACTAACAATTGGAATTGTTAGCGGACACCTTGTAGGATATGAAGAGCCCCTATGTGCCTAAACATTGGAGCTCCCCCACAATTGACCCCATTTTGGAAACTAGACCACCCAAGGAACGTATCTAGATGCATAGAGAGCACTTTGAACCCCCAGGTGCTTCACAAATTGATCCGTAAAAATGAAAAAAGAAACTTTTTGTGGAAAAAAAACGTGCTTTTTCATTTTTATGGATGAATTTGTGAAGCATCTGGGAGTTCAAAGTGCTCACTATGCATCTAGATACGTTCCTTCGGGGGTCTAGTTTCCAAAATGGGGTCACTTGTGGTGGAGCTCCAATGTTCAGGCACACAGGGAGGGGCTCTCCATACCCGACATGGTTTCCGCTCACAATTGGAGCTAATTTTCTATTGAAATTGTTAGCGGACACCATGTCGCATATGGAGAACCCGTGTGCCACCAGCACAAGGGCAACTGGTAGAGTTGGGGTACAGCACCAGAAAATGCCGCCTCTATTGAATGCGCTATTTTCTTGGGTGGCTGTGGGTTGAAATTTGCAGCATGGGGGACCCACAACATTTGAGTCTCTCCACGCTGAGGATTCCAGTCAGCCAGCTACCAAGTTGTACATGGCTGGCTGCAAATACAGCGAAGGCTTTTTTTTATTTCTAGAACTAATTCTAGAAGAAAAAAAAATGACGTAGGGCTCCGCCATATTTTTGGTCCAGCCAGGTACAACTTGGCAGCTACAGACTGCCAGCAACCCCCAGCTGCCTCGTTGTACCTGGCTGCAACCAAAAATACAGCGAAGCCCATTTTTTTTATTTCTAGAACTAATTTTAGAAAAAAAAATGACGTAGGGCTCTGCCATATTTGTGGTCCAGCCAGGTACAACTTGGCAGCTACAGACTGCCAGCAACCCCCAGCTGCCTCGTTGTACCTGGCTGCAGCCAAAAATACAGCGAAGCCCATTTTTTTTTATTTCTAGAACTAATTCTAGAAAAAAAAAAGACATAGGGCTCCGCCATATTTTTGGCCCAGCCAGGTACAACTAGGCAGCTGGGGCTGGAATCCTCAGCATGGAAAGGCCCAAGCGGTCTGGGTCCCCCATGCTGCGAATTGCAGCCCGCAGCCGCCCCAGAAAATGGCGCATTCATTGAAGCGCCATTTTCTGGCGCTGTACCCATGCTCTTCCAGTTGCCCTGGTGCCGGTGGCAAACTGGGTAATAAAGGGGTTAATGCCAGCTTTTTATTGGCAGCTGGCACTAAGCCCGAGATTCATAATATTGGGCCAATGTTAGACCCGCCATTAGGAATCTCTGGTAAGTAGTCAATAAATACACACAGAGAAAAATATTTTTATTTTGAAAAAAAACACAAACAAAATTTAGACTCCATCTTTATTGTAAAAAGATCCGACGTAGTCCACAACGAAGGTCCCACGACGCTCGATCGTCTCCGACGTAGTCCACAACGAAGGTCCCATGATCGCCATGCAGGAGGATCGGACTGCAAAGTAGCGATCTGACAGCCCGGGTGCAGTGATCCACATAGTGGATCACTGCACCCGGGCTGTCAGATCGCTATCTGCAGCTTAATCTGCATGCAGACGGATCGGACTGCAGAGCAGCGATCTGGCAGCTCAGGTGCAGCGCTGGGGCTGCGAGATTGCTTTCTGCAGCTTGATACCTATGCAGGAGGATCGGACTGCAGAGCAGCGATCTGGTAGCCCGGGTGCAGCGCCGGAGCTGCGTGATCGCTTTCTGCAGATCGATCCTCATGCAGGAGGATCGGACTGCAGAGCAGCAATCTGGCAGCCCGGGTGCCGTGCCGGGGCTGCAAGATTGCTTTCTGCAGCCCGATCCCCATGCAAGGGGAATCACCTGCATGGAGAGCAAGCTGCAGAAAGTGATCTGACAGCTTGGGCGCAGTGGTCTGAAAGCCCGGATCACTGTGCAGTGGATCACTGCACAGTTTGGACCACTGCGCACAAACTGTCAGATTGCTTTCTGCAGCTCAATCACCATGCAAGGGGATTCCCCTGCATGAAGAGCAAGCTGCAGAAAACAATCTGACAGCTTGGTTTCAGTGATCCACTGGATCACTGCGCCCGAGCTGTCAGATTGTTTTCTGCAGCTCAATCCCCATGCAAGGGGAATCCCCTGCGTGGATAGCAAGCTGCAGAAAACAATCTGACAGCTTGGTTTCAGTGATCCAGTGGATCACTGCACAGTTTGAATCACTGCGCCCGAGTTGTCAAGATTGCTTTCTGCAGCTCAATCGGATTCCCCTGCATGGAGAGCAAGCTGCAGAAAACAATCTGACAGCTTGGTTTCAGTGATCCACTGGATCACTGTACCCGAGCTGCCAGATTGCTTTTTGCAGCTCAATCCCCATGCAGGGGAATCCCCCTGCATGTGGATCAAGATGTAGAAAGCAATCTGACAAATTGGGCACAGTGATCTACTGGATCACTGCACCTGGGCTGTCAGATCTCTTTCTGCAGTTTGATCCCCATGCAGGGGGATGGGGGATCAGGGATCCCCCTGCAGGGGGATGGGGGATCAGGGATCCCCCTGCAGGGGGTGGGGGATCAGGGATCCCCCTGCAGGGGGATGGGGATCAGGGATCCCCATGCAGGGGGATGGGGATCTGGGATCCCCCTGCAGGGGGATGGGGGATCAGGGATCCCCCTGCAGGCAGCGGCGGCAGGAGGAGGTCGGCGGCGGCAGGAGGAGGCAGTGGCAGCAGGAGGAGGCGGCGGCGGCTGGAGGAGGCAGCAGCGGCGGCAGGAGGAGGTCGGTGGCGGCAGGAGGAGGCAGTGGCGGCAGGAGGAGGTCGGCGGCGGCGACTGGAGGAGGCAGCAGCGGCGGCAGGAGGCAGCAGCGGCGGCAGGAGGAGGTGAGCGGAGGAGGCGGCGGGAAGAGGTGTTCACCGGGTTGGTGATCACCTCCTCCCGCCGGTCACCAGCGGTGGCGGGGGGGCCCAGAATCAGTAGGGGACAGGGGGGACAGCGGAGGACCCGGGACAAGGCGGGAGCAAGAGGGATGACCGCGTGGAGGGGAACGGGGGCGGACATAGCAGGGGGGATTAGCGTGGGGGGACACAGTGACAGCAGGGGACAGGGGGATGAGTGGGGGGGGCCGGACACAGCGGGGGAGAAGAGGGATGAGTGGGGGGGCCGGACACAGCGGGGGAGAAGAGGGATGAGTGGGGGGGCCGGACACAGCGGGGGAGAAGAGGGATGAGTGCGGGGGGGGGGGGCGGACACAGCAGGGGACAGGGGGGATGAGCGGGGGTGCCAGACACGGTGGGGGGGTCATGGGGAATGAGTGGGGGGGGTGATGCAGGAGAGCGGGCACATCAGTGGGCACAAGCAGGGGACGATTGTAGGAGCCGGGCACAGCTGACAGCCCGGCTCCTGCAAAGATCATGCATTTCCCTGCGTGATCTTGATGTGATCGGTCGGTCAGATTGACTGACCGATCACATCGCTCTGAGTGTGGGGACCTCTAACAGGGTCCCCACACCTCTTCCCCTAACCCTTGGCTGTCACTGACAGCTTTTAGAATTGAACTGTCACTGTTCGTTTAGAAGCAGTGACAGTTCAAAGCCATGACGAGTATACTCGTCATGATGCGGGAACTGACATCTTTTCATGACGAGTATACTCGTCATTGGTCGTAAAGAGGTTAAAACTGTTTTTTCTTATTAATAGTATTGGGGGCGCAGGACTCTGTGTTTCCGCTCGGCCACCAGGAAGATTGAAAACTGCATAAAAAATAGTTGTCTCCACATTTCGGGCCGTGTTCTGTCCTCGGACTCTGCGGATCAATTTTAGCCTTGTTTCCATAGGAGTCAGGCACGACTTGTATCGAGCGTTTCTGCATGATTTTATTATTTTTTCTGTTCTAGGTATTGTGGATTTCCCCCATCTACAGCAGGGTCACTGGGGAGAACATTTCATCACTGCTCGTCTCTACAATCCATGTGAGGCCGCTAAAGAGGTGACACTGTGGAGCCTGATAATGTCAGATAGAGGAGTATAATCACTCCAAAACCCCCTCCCTCTCTCCATCTCTTAACTTGCTAGGATTTGCTGTCTTGGGGTCACTTGCCCTTTTATTTTCTTTTGGGCAAGCTTCCTCCCCTCCTCCTTTTTCCGCCTTCTCCCCTCCTCCTCCTTTTCCGCCTTGTCCCCCATCCTCCTTTTCCACCCTTCTCCGCTCCCTCCTTCTCCTTTTCCGCCCTTCTCCGCTCCCTCCTCCTCCTTTTCCACTCTTCTCCGCTCTCTCCTCCTCCTTTTCCGCCCTTCTCCGCTCCCTCCTCCTCCTCCTTTTCCTCCCTTCTCCGCTCCCTCCTCCTCCTCCTTTTCCTCCCTTCTCAGCTCCCTCCTCCTCCTTTTCTGCCTTTCTCCACCCCCTCCTCCTTTTCCTCCTTCCTCTGCCCCCTCCTCCTCCCTTTCCGCCTTTCTCGCCCTCCTCCTCCTCCTTTTCCGCCTTTCTCTGCCCCCTCCTCCTCCTTTTCCACCTTTCTCCGCCCCTCTTCCTCCTTTTCCACCTTTCCCCACCCCTCCTCCTTTTTCCACCTTTCTCCACCCCCTCTTCCTCCTTTTCCATCTTTCTCCGCCCCCTCCTTCTCCTTTTTTACCTTTCTCCACCCGATCCTCCTCATTTTCCACCTTTCCCCGCCTCCTCCTCCTTTTCCACCTTTCTCCGCCCCCTCCTCCTCCTTTTCCACCTTTCTCCGCCCCTCCTCCTTTTCTACCTTTCGCCTCCTCTGCTGCCTTTCTCGCCCCCCCTCCTCCTTTTCCGCCTTTCTCGCTCCCTCCTCCTTTTCCGCCTTTCTCGACCCCTCCACCTCCTTTTCCTCCTTTCTCCGCCCCCTCCTCCTCTTTTTCCTCCTTTTCCTCCTTTCTCACTCCCTTTTCCGCCCTTCTCCTTTTCCACCTTTCTCGCCCCCCTCCTCCACCTCCTTTTCCGCCTTTGTTACCCCCCTCCTCCTCCTTTTCTGCCCTTCTCGCCCCTTCTTCTCCTTTTCTGCCTGTCTCGCCCCCCCTCCTCCTCCTTTTCTGCCTTTCTCGCCCCCCCTCCTCCTCCTTTTCTGCCTTTCTCACCCCCCTCCTCCTTTTCTGCCTTTCTCACCCCCTCCTCCTCCTCCTTTTCTGCCTTTCTCACCCCCCTCCTCCTCCTCCTTTTCTGCCTTTCTCACCCCCCTCCTCCTCCTCCTTTTCTGCTTTCTCGCCCCCCCCTCCTCCTTTTCGCCTGTCCGCCCCCCTCCTCCACCTCCTTTTCTGCCTTTCTCGCCCCCCCTCCTCCTCCTTTTCTGCCTTTCTCGCCCCCCCCTCCTCCTCCTTTTCTGCCTTTCTCGCCCCCCCTCCTCCTCCTTTTCTGCCTTTCTCGCCCCCCCCTCCTCCTCCTTTTCTGCCTTTCTGCCCCCCCCTCCTCCTTTTCTGCCTTCTCGCCCCCCTCCTCCTTTTTCTGCCTTTCTCGCCCCCCCCCTCCTCCTTTTCTGCCTCTCTCGCCCCCCTCCTCCTCCTCCTTTTTTGCCTTTCTCGCCCCCTTCCTCTTCTGCCTTTCTCACCCCCCCTCCTCTTTTTCTGCCTCTCTCGCCCCCCTCCTCCTCCTCCTTTTTTGCCTTTCTCGCCCCCCTCCTCTTCTGCCTTTCTCGCCCCCCCTCCTCCTTTTTTGCCTTTCTCGCCCCCCCCTCCTCCTTTTCTGCCTTTCTGACCCCCCTCCTCCTTGTCTGCCTCTCTCTCCCCCCCTACTCCTCCTTTTTTGCCTTTCTCGCCCCCCATCCTCCTCCTTTTTTGCCTTTCTCCCCCCCCCCCCTCTCCTCCTCCTTTTTTTTGCCTTTCTCGCCCCCCCCCCCTCCTCCTTTTCTGCCTTTCTGGGCCCCCCCACCTCATCCTCCTCCTCCTTTTCTGCCTCTCTCGTTCCCCTTCTCCTTTTTTGCCTTTCTCGCCCCGCTCCTCCTTTTTTGCCTTTCTCGCCCCCCTCCTCTTCTGCCTTTCTCGCCCCCCTCCTCCTTTTTTGCCTTTCTCGCCCCCCCTCCTCCTTTTCTGCCTTTCTGACCCCCCCTCCTCCTTGTCTGCCTCTCTCGCCCCCCCTCCTCCTCTTTTTTTGCCTTTCTCGCCCCCCATCCTCCTCCTTTTTTGCCTTTCTCGCCCCCCCCCTCTCCTCCTCCTTTTTTGCCTTTCTCACACCCCCCCCCCTCCTCCTTTTCTGCCTTTCTGGCCCCCCCACCTCATCCTCCTCCTCCTTTTCTGCCTTTCTCGCCCCCCTCCTCCTCCTTTTTTGCCTTTCTGGCCCCCCCACCTCATCCTCCCCCCTCCTTTCCTGCCTTTCTCGCCCCCCCCCCCCTCTCCACCTTTTCTGCTATTTTATTTTTTTGCAGCCACCAGGTCACCTTGCTGGTATCCTCACAGGCACCTCCAGGGCTCTGGTCATCTCACATATTCTTCTCTGGGGACATCTGTCCTCTGGCGTTATCTGGACGGCTCAAATGGACACTACCTTCCTGATGCCGGTATATCTCATGGCTACAAGATTGAATGGCCTTGAGTTGCAGAGGATATACCCGCGCTCGGTGTGTTCTCCAATGTATCAAACGAGGAATTTTATCATAAATACAGAAATCAGATTTTTCAACAATTTTCATAACTGAAGCGCAGGGGACTTGGGTCCAAAAGGATTTTGCTTTCATTGTCATTTATCTCTGACGTCACTTGTTTATATATTGATTTGTAAAGTTGATTGTTCTACATTTGTATAAAAATATGTATAACTTTCTCCCTTTTGTTACAATTATTTTATATATTTGTTATAATAAAACTGAGAGCAATGGGCAGAATTTTCATTTCTATAATCGGTGGTGTATCTATGGGGGGCACTGGTGGGACATCTGCCCAGGGCACAGCAGGCAGGGGGGCACTGTTGGGCCTTTTGATGCAGCGCCCGAGATATCTTCCCGCCGGCTGCATATGTTGCCTTCCCCCTATAGTAGGAGTTTTAAACTATAACAAATTGTGGGGTATTGGTTTGTCTTTTGGTTCAAAACATGTAAGCTTGTGAGCCCCTACACAGCTCCCCACGGATCACAAGTCCTATCCACTAAATTCTTATCTGAAGTGAGCAAAGGACAAAATAGAAAATAAATTCTCTTACCACAGCAGATTCTGGTCAGACGACCATTAAGCGGCCGTCACACATGGCGACATCGCTAGCGATATTGTAAGCGATCATGTGCACGCGCAATTGCTTACAATATCGCTCACATCGCTGGTGAGATGTCACACAGACAGACTCACCAGCAATGTGGAGCCGCGATCTCGCTGGTTACTATGGTACACATCGGGTTACTAGGCGCCGCGCGTCGCTTAGTAACCCGACGTGTACCATAGTTACCATCTCCCAGCATAGGCTCTGCTGCTGGGAGATGGTTCATCGTGGTGTCATACACCACGATGATGCAGATCGTGATATCGTTCATCGCTAGATCTGAGCTCCGGAGCTCAGATCTGCGATGTCACGATCAAGCGATTTTACATAGTAAAATCGGTTGATTACATGCAACGATGCCAAAATGATATCGCTTAAGCGATCAAAAAGGAGATCGCTTAAACGATATCGGGCTTGAAATCGTTGCGTGTGACGGCCGCTTTACACTCAGTGCTGTGTGCAGCTTTGCCCAGGTTATAACTGAAGGCATTATGAATGCAAGACACCAGCCCCAATCACTAGCAACCTCCTTTCACACAGAGGGAGTGACCACTGGTTGTCCTGCACACACAATGGGCTCCATATAGGGCGCAGTTCACACAGGCCTGCACAGTGTATGCCCAGCCTCTTACATTAACCCCCATTTCAGTAGGCGGGCTGTTACAGCATTTAACATCGCTACCTGCGCCGGAACAAACGCACCCATACGGCCCAGCTACACACAGCAACAAAAGAGTGCAAGAAAAAAACCACAATGACAAGTGCTGAAATTGTGGAAATTTAGTTAGTTTTAAACTATAACATATATATAGTAGGAGCCAGCTATTCTCTGACACGTTGTCAGCTGCCAGTGGATCAGAGAAACTGTCACATGCTGGTTTCCTGCAATCAGTTGTACAAGTGTCAGACACTCTGTACATTGGAAGCAGCACACATTTACCGGCATTCCAGGTCAGGGAGACATCAGCAACGTGATCAGGTCAGTTGATCACGCTGCTGACGTCACTCGACAGTGCCTGCAGAGGTGACAGAAGGATGGTGTAAAGCCCTCCATACAGGAGCTGAAGACACTGCCTTTCCCCCCCCCCCCCCTTCCTTTTCCATAATGTAATCACTGAAAAAAAGGCTCACACTGATCTTGTGCTAAACGCTGATCACTTACACCAGGGATTATGTGTAAACGTTTGAAATACTTTGTCCAGTGTCTCCCTCTGCCTCATTAAAGGGCATTTAAGGGCCATAAAGGATTCTGTGTGAATAGTGTCTGGCTTATGATCCGACAGTGTCCCTCTTTTTAAGCACAAAAGAGCAGGTGACCACAAGTTTGAGTCTGGAGCAAAGCTGTCACCTCATTAGTGAGTAGATCCACCTTGAGTTTCATATGAACCATATGTTTCAGATATTTAGGAAGTGTTTGACATCACGATTTTAAGGCATCCGAGTGTATCCGTTTCAAAACGGATACACTCGGATGTGATTTGTGCTACCATGTAGCCCTATGTGCTCGGATGTGTCCTTTTTGCCATCCAATTTAAGCACAATCTGTAGCCTTCCGATTTAGTCACAGAGCCAAAATCACAGCCTGCTGCAATTTTGGTGTCCGTGACTAAAATCAGACACCACTGATCTGTGATGGCCCATAGGGCTACACAATGGGAGCCTATGGACATCGGATCCAATGTGTGCTCTGTGATTATGTACTGAGCCTGCCCAGAGGCAGTGCCCAGTACATAACCCTGCCTGTCCCTGTCACTCCCTGTCTGTCCCTCTTCTATCTCTGCTCCACCCTATCCTCTCCCCCGTCTTATTCCCTGTCCTCTTCCCTCCGGTATCTAAAAAAATATAAAATCCTCCCATAGGATCCATTAGTGACTGTCGCATGGAGCCGCCGGAAGGTAATGTATCCTCTGGGGGGATTTTTTTACGACACTCACGTCTGCCATCTTTTAACTGAAGTATAGGGGGTTTCCACATTACTGGTAGTTGTAATTTTTTTGCACTGAAATATGCGCTAGGGCTTACTTATAGAGGATGTCTTATATTTGACAACCAATGCCTGCTGTATTATCCTCAGTGGCTCTCTTGATCCTGGAGTGACAGTTGCATAGAAATGCAAGCTGTCACTCTCCAGTCAGGAGAACCGCTGTGGATTAGGCCGATTAAACACATCCGTGCCTCCGGATGCCCACCCTTCTGAACCCTGATCACACTCTGCCTGCTGTAGTGATAGAGGATCGTGATACACTGCAGGACTCCTAAGCTGAAAATTACAAAAGTGTATTTCTGTCCCCCTCTGCTCAGGAGAGCCATGGGGTCGTGGTGAGAAAGTGCCGGCTAATTAAGCTAATGCATATTCAACCGCACTCTGTCTACTGTATTGATGGAGGATCGCATCGCGCCGTGAATCTTCTGAGCTGAGGGTGACAGCTGGATAAAAAAAAAAACAGTGTCACACTCAGCTCCGGAGTGCTGTCGCTGTGCAATACTTCATCAACAGCAGGCAGAGAGCAGGTGTCATTCTGGTTTAAGTGGGGTGGGCAAGTGGGTGAATATTCATTATCTGGCACTTTCTGATAGCCATCCACTGTGGCTCTCCTGACCTGAGAGTGAGCGTGCATTTCTATGCAGCTGAGGAGGGTCAGCAAAGGTTGCAATGAGAAAGTGCTGACCGTACCGTAATACAAGCAGTCAGAGTGTCTGTCCGTGCAAGACTAAGGCGGCCGTCACACGCTGAGATATCCTTAGCGATATTGTAAGCGATCACGTGCACGCGCAATCGCTTACAATATCGCTCACATCGCTGGTGAGATGTCACACAGACAGACTCACCAGTGATGCGGAGCCGTGATCTCGCTGGTAACTATGGTACACATCGGGTTACTAGGCGCCGCGCGTCGCTTAGTTACCCGACGTGTACCATAGTTACCATCTCCCAGCATAGGCGCGGTCGCTGGGAGATGGATCATCGTGGTGTCATACACCACGATGATGCAGATCGTTGCATCGTTCATCGCTAGATCTGAGAACCGAACCTCAGATCAGCGATGTCACGATCAAGCGATTTAACATCGTAAATCGCTTGATTACATGCAACGATATCTTGCCCGATATCGCTTAAGCGATCAAAAAGGAGATCGCTTAAACGATATCGGGCAAGATATCGTTCCGTGTGACGGCCCCCTTAGGCTGGTTTCACATCACTTTGTTTGTGATCCGGGCCGATCCGATGAGAACTGGATAGGCCTGGATCACATTTCTGCCCAATAGTGTGCCTATGGGCCTGGATAGCAGCTATCTGCCATCCGGTTTCCATGTGTCCGGGTGAATCCGGGAGGACTCGGATTTTTCACCCGGACACAAAAATGCTGCATGCACGATTTTTGTGTCTGAGGACAAAAATCTCCCCAAACCGGATCCTCCCGGATCCGGGGCAATCCGGTGCTCCCTAACATGGGTGCCTATGGGGCCGGACTGCCCTGGTCTGGGAGGACCCGGGAACCGGACACCTGCGGCCACACGCCGCTCTTGTTTCAGGACCACTGCTGGCTCCCTGCAAGCTGCGGTCCTGATTCATCAGCAGCTTCAGCTCCGTGCGGCTGCACACCGGACCGGAGGGCATATTAGCCCTCCAGTTCTGTGTGCTGATCCAATCCGGGCTGTCCAGTCCACAACGGACATCCCCGGATTGGATCAAAACGTGGTGTGAAACCAGCCTTAGGCTCCCTTCACACTGCAGTTTTTTCCCTGATCAGGTTTGTGTGTCAAAACCAGGAGTGTCTCCAAATCTCAGAACAGGGGTCAATCTTTCAATTAGAGGGATGGGTGGGATTCTTGTGTCGGGAATGAGGGTGAATATTAATTAGCCAGGATTTAGAGCAACACAAGGACAATAAAACTTATGGTGGGTTTACACACACCAATTTCTGTGTCCAATATCTGAACAGATCTCTGGTTGCAGTGAAATCATGGACACATTGTTCCATTGTACACAGCCACAAAATAGAGCAATGTATCCATGATTTCACTGCAACCAGAGATCTGTTCAGATATTGGACACAGAAAATTGGTGTGTGTAAACCCACCATCACACATCCTGAAAGGGCTGTACATGGGCTGTTTTTGGGGAACCACATTAGAACCATGTAGTGTGGCCAAACAGTACTGTACAGTATGTGGGATATTGCCACATTCAGCAGAAATTGTATAACAAACTATTGGGGGGTTTGGAATTTCTACTAGAAAAAAGGAATCTTAAAAAAAAAAAAAAAAAAAAAATCAGTCTAGTGATAAATTCAATTATTCATCATAAAATGGTTTAACATTCTCTGAGACGTGTGGTGTCAGTATCCTCACTATGAATGTAGTTTGTAAAGCGGGTCACTTATAGATGTTCTGGCACCTCAGGGGCTCTGCCAATGTGACATGACCGTTCCAGCAAACTCTGCTATTCAATGTGGCGCACCTTCACTTGTGAGCTTTGCACCGTTCCTGAAAAGTAGTTTCTAACCACATGTAGGATATTGGACAATTTGAGAGATATTGTGTAATAAATTGTAAGTTCCATTTCCTAATGGTACCGTTACACGCTATGATATCGTTAACGACATCGTTTAAACATCACGGTGTTTATATTGTTATTGCGTCGTAGCGTGTAAATGTATGATATCTGACCAAAAAATCGTTTGACCAATCTTCAAAAACGTGAGATCCTGAGCTCAAATCCGTCATTCATCGTCCAATTAATGTTCT